>CATNEM010000098.1:0-185000 GCA_950096795.1 Macrostomum cliftonense | reverse complement strand
AATACGCACACACAACACCCAAAATTCACAACATTCACACCCGCCACCCTGCATCTGTCACTCTGCATTTGAATCTCAATCCGAGCTTATTTTTGTTCCGTTGAGATGAGCTGAGAAAGGGTAAGAGAAAGGTGGCGAATCCATCAGATTAGCGAGAGGCGGCGCTAGCTCTTGAGCCGAGCAAGCTAATCAATTTCAACAGAGGCGCCACCTTCCTGTCTCTGCTTAAAATCCTTCGGCTCCTATCTCAATTCGTCCTTCTCCCCTCAGCCCTTCTATGTTCCCCATTTTTCCATTCTATTTTCCGATACATTTATCCTCAAGCCGGTTTCGAGGCACTTTGCGCATGCAAAAACAATAGGGCCACGTGAGGAAGTACGATTGGGAGATGGGTGAAGCAGAGGTCATTAGTAGAGCGTTTGTCAGAAAAAATAAATCGTAAAAAATCTAAAAATAACCGTAAGACTATAAAAGTAAGTGAGAGCTTTGAATGAACACGGACACACACACACACACGCACACTATTGCAATGAATAAAACAAAAGATTGCAATTAGAGAGGGCAATTAAACATGAGCAGACACTAAACAGACACTAAAAGCACGTATTCATAACAGATAACACCAGTTAGATAGCGGACAAGAGCACTAAAAGCTTCATTACCAACAGTTATAGCTTTAAGTCAACGAAATCCTGTATTGTGTTACTGCTTACAGATCCATATTTTAAATGCACAAGACATGCACTCATTTTTCTCTCAGCCTGTCTCTACCAGTCTGTCTCAGCCTGTCTCTACCAGTCTGTCTCGCCCTGTCTCTACCAGTCTGTCTCAGCCTGTCTCTACCAGTCTGTCTCAGCCTGTCTCTACCAGTCTGTCTCAGCCTGTCTCTACCAGTCTGTCTCAGCCTGTCTCTACCAGTCTGTCTCATCCTGTCTACACCAGTCTGTCTCACCCTGTCTCTACTGTTATCACTAATTATTTTTGTCAGTCATAGCCTTATGACATGCTTAAATTATGAATTAACTTGCTAGATGTTGAATATAAGGCTACAATAAATGATCAACAGAAAACAACTGTGAGCACGCGCCCAGCTTATAAATAACAAAAAGAAATGAAAATTGTATTTAACATCATGTAATGAATTATATTTTCGTTAACATGGGATACATCAAACAAACAGAGCACTAAAATCCTACATTAGATCAATAAAAGTGAGGCATCATAGCACATTTTAGAATATTTATAGAATTCAATTAGATTTCGGAAATAATTACAAAAATATTGGTTAGTAATTAGGTAACACGTGTAAAAAGATCGTATTTTAAAACTTGTCTTTTAGGCAGACAGAACGCTATTGATCGGAATGAAGTTGAAGACAATTCTACGGCACTCCAATGTTAAACAACTTTCGAACGGAGTTTAACAAGTAAAAAATAATAAGTAGAGGAGCACTATTTATGATTTAAAAAGACGTTAAGGAATGTTGTCAGAATACAATTCCAAGGAATGCGTATTTTGAGTAATATAGATAGACACATTACAAGCCTAGTACATTGGTAACTTTATGTATAAAAATTTCATAAGACCCCCATACTGTAACAGAAGTAGCAGGCTACACATAGGGACAAACAATGCAGGCACCAATCAATCAATAAATCCTAAATCTGCCTCTGCAGCCAAAGCGCGCCTGCAGACAGCAGCAAAACAACAAGCGGCCCAGAAGCGACCAGTTTCGGGCCGTCCAGCGTGGCATAATAGTTGCACAACTCGCCTGAGCAGCACTCCAAACAGCTCCAATCGTTATACCATTCTCTGTTGCACAGGATAGCTTCGTAATCGCTCCTTGCCCTACAGGCGTCAAGTGTAGTGCAATTCTTAGTGAGGAAATGAGTCCGGTCGCCGTTCTGCTGCCAGTACTGGGTGGGCAGGCGGTACTGGATGCGCGAGAAGCAGGCGTTCTCGTGCTGCTGGCACTGCCGGGTGGTCTTAATGCACTTGTCAGTGTTGCCCTCCTGGTTGTTGCACACGTAGCACTCCATGGCTTGCACAGACAATAGGCACACAGCCAGCAGGGAAGCCAGCAGCCAATAGCTGCTACCTGAGACTTTGTTTGACGCCATTAATTTCAATGTTTCTCAACTATTTGGCTGAAATAATCCGCCGTTTTTTTTGGGGCAAGTTAGCTCCCGCAGACTTTATGATTGAATAAAATTCCTCATTTTTGTTAGTTTTGATAAAGCGGGCGTTCAAATCATAAATAAATATAAATAATAAATAATAAACAATACATTTATACACCCAAGTTGCCCAACCCGTCGACTATATGTACAGCCCACGGCACAGCCGCAGTCTGGTACCGCGACTTCATATGGTACCCGATCTCAGCTGGGTGGACTGAAGCAATGCAGGATTAAGTGCCTTGCTCAAGGGCACAAATTGTCTCCTAGAGCTGGGACTCGAACCCACGACCTTCCAGTCATAAGGCAGGCGCCCTTCAGCCACTAGGCTACAACTCCTCGTACGTTTTGATTAAGCATTGACATAATTAATTAAGCCATAAAATTGTCAAAGCCATATTATTGGCCAACTTAAACACTTTATGTTTTTAACAGAAAATAAACTGTTTTCAATACTTATACATTAAGACCACGAAATGCTTTTATTTAAGACTTGCATTCCTTGACTGCCTTTAATTAAAATGATGGAAGTGAAAATCAGCAAACGTGGCCTAATGAAATTTTTGTCACCCACAGACTGAAAAAAACTGTCAACTGCAGGCTTCTCCGAGATTTCATCTGATGATAATCCTCCAAATTTGAATAGATATTCATCAAACAAGAATGAGGTAAAAGGTGAAGGAAGCCCAAAGGAAGAATAATGCGGAAACGAGTGTCAACAGGTTTTATCAATCCATTCAGTCAGTTCTTTTAGCCTCTCTGCAGCGATGACATGCGGGCTCATCAACTAGAAATTTTAATTAAAAAAAAGATGTACTTTTAAAAGATAGCAACGAAACAAATCTAACAATAACTCAATTCGCAATCAGATTAACTTCATGAGAAGGAAGGGAAAGACAACAAAATAAAGAAAGTGAAGTAGGCTTAGCCATTGAAGATGTAGTTAATTCAATTTTCGATCAAGGCCGAAATGGGATTTATCTGATTCGTCCTACTGGTGTAGAAGGAAGGGTGATGGCAAGGAAATCGGGACAGAAAGACCGCAAGTTTCAACTACACTCCCCCGGTAGGTTTCCCGCACTGGGAAACATTCAGTTGTCAAGGCTAATTCCACTCGCAACTTATGCCCCGGCGTTCCCATAGGCTACTTGCCGAACTTTTAAAGTTACAAAAAGAAACTAAGACCCATTCGCGACGTCAACAAGTTGTACTTTAAAAAAAGCACAAAGCGCAACCTTAAACAATTATAAATAAAGTGAAAGCGTACTTGCGGTCAGCAAGAAACTGTTGCTGCTGTTGCAATTGTTGCTGCTGCTGCAGCTGCAACAAATGCGGCTGCTGGTAGGACGGCACAGGCGGCTGCGCCTGGTCAGGCGATGCGTCATGATTGTCAAGCCGTTCGTAAGTTGACGAATAGCGCCTGGCATTTCGGCTACTGTTGCCCGACCCGATGGCTGAGGATCTGGGGCGCAGCAGGCTAGCTAAATGACTGCGAATGGAACTACCGCTGTGGTGCTGGGCCTGCTGCTGCTGCTGTTGCGGTGACGAACTCATTGTTACAAGGCAGGAGCAACAAGTTGGGCCTTGATAGCCAGACTGTCTATTAATAAGGCGCTAAAAGTCGAGGCAACTAGACGGACTGAGGTTGGGAGAAACCAGAAGGAGGGTAGCAACTAACTAAGAATCAGAGAGCTGGAAAAGGCCTGCACAGCGAGATAAAAATCAACCAATAGCCGCCAAGCGCGCCAACAGGGGAACACACGGGGCGCTTACAAGGCGGGCAGCCACTCTCTGACTCTGCGCCGCAGACCAAGAATGCTTTTTGCATAATTCTCCCTAGCGCGCGCACAGCAGCACCGCAACTATCTAACCGAGCTACGCAGGTGCCTACCTGACTGGCTCCCGAAGCCTGAAGGGCCACAAGGCTAGGCTGATGGGAGGGGCAAATTCGAGCCCGCAAAAACTGACGACAGGCCAGGGCAAGTCGGGACTAGGATAGAAAGAAAGAAAGAAAGAAAATGGGGGATTTTTCGCACAAATCAGTGGAAACAGAAACATCGGAAAACTAGCAAAAATCGAAGGCGAGAGTCGCAAAGTAAAAGTGCAAAAGTGAAAACCAAGACAGCTAGGGTGTGATTATAAAATCTGGGATTATTCGCAGTTAGGGAAAAAAGGAAGAAATTCCTGCTTCCTGACAAAAATCGACCAGCCTCTCGCAATCGGTCTTCTGGATTACCAGCTACTGGAAGGCCTGCAAAACTTTTCTGTAAAGTTGCCGGCAGATTAAAAGCTTATAACTGCTTCAAATTGTGGGATTTCTGACCGGCAACTACCATAAATCCCCAGATTAACAAGTTTAGACGAGTGGAAATTGATGCTAATAAAAGCTCTCTATGCAGTTTCAAGAAGTTGGTGTCAAGCTATAAAGATTGCATAAACTGCTTCGCTTCATACTTAAAATTCTATTTTCCGATAGCAAAAATATGGCATAAAAGACTACTAATAGTAGAAAGTATAAATATATTTTGCATGGCAACACTATAGTAGTATTTTAGTGAGAATCTTTCATAGTAAGTGGACAAAAAGCAAAAAATAATGTATAACTACCTTATAATACAGATAGATACCTTTAAAAATAAATTTAAACATCACAAAATATGATATTTTATCTTCATTAGTTACAAAGAAATATAACTTAAACATAATAAGAAATTTCTTGTACTGTCTACTTCCTATAAGTGTCTACTTGATACATTAATATTGTATATTCATCCATAAAATAATAAAATTAGAACATCATAATTACAACATAAGAGATTTTTTGTAGTCCATATTAGTACTAGAATATTACCCTAACCATAAACCTAAACCTAACCCTAACCCTAACTATGCTAAGAAGGCTAAATTATATAAGTAACAGAAAATAATCTTCATCAACAAACATCAAGTTATTGATTGACAAAGTTTTGTGTTTTCTATAGTTGCCAATTGATTACTAGTATGAATCTACAAGAATGAGTTGCAAGAATTGGAAAAAAAAGCTGCTGGGTTTTTGTGCAATAGGGATGCAATAGCATTGTGACTCTAAATTGCATCCTAAAATTTTGCCTGTGATGCAATTTTCCATTTTAGCTATAATTTAGCAAAATTTTAGGACATTTAAATCACATCCTGATTGTTCAATTTGCATCTTGAAAGTAGGGACAAGATGAGAAATTACATATTGCGCCCAGAAAAAAACCTAGCGGGTGCATCAATCTTGAAAGCTTTCTTTTCATTTATTATTTTGTTTAATTTGTCAATTTACCATTCAATCCACTTTATTTTCAATTTCTTCACACAAATTTTTGTTGGTGTATCAAATGCAATTTTCAACTAAATTCTCCAATATTTTTAGTTGAAATTTCTTTTCTTTTTGTAATTATTTTGTTAGTACTAGCAAAATGTCAATAATTTTTAAGTCTACTGCAGGAATATATTCCTATTTTTACACAATAATTCCATACTGGCTTGGTATATTTTAAAGTATTTTCCCCTTAGTGACATGATTTATAATATCCTAAGCTTGTTTTTTGTTGAAAATGCAATACCAGCTAGTATCACGGTCTTAAATTTGTAATGCTCATTGCAAAATCATAATGCCATTGATATTTATGATAATGTTTTGCTAGTACATTAGGCCTAAGAAGTTTCATAGTTAATACAAGGGTATCCAATGGACTTGAAACCTTGCCTGCAAAAGAGATGCCAAAGATAAAAATGGTTATTTTATTCTAGCATTATTACCTGAAATTCAGAATGCCATGTGATTCCTATAGTCCAAAAAACCTAGAATCCAAAAATCCTACATAATGTAAATATAAACTATAATTAGGACATTTTTAATTTTTAATATACAATTCTTTACTCTTTTTAAATATTATAAATATAACTTTTTTGGATTTGTTGATAGATATGCATTGTTAGAATTATTAAAATATTTGGATGTTGAAATTTTGCTAATTAGATAATAGCTTACTTTAAAAATGTATAAATATTGTATAAGCACCATAAGCAAATAGTTTTTGATAAAACTAACTTTGCCAAAGTTATATCTTTGGCAGCAATCCTAAATATTTTTGTATTGAATAATTTTATGCATTTTATAGCATTTTCTAGTCTCAGAATCATGGCAGAGTAACCTCCAACACCTAGGACAATCATGGATCCTCAAGAAATTAGACCAACTATCAAACTAACTGAACTTAGCATTAACCATCATTCTGTGCTTCTGGGAACATGAATTGTCACTGATTAGTGGGAAGCCTATAATGCAATGGCATATCACCTGACAGTGAATAATTCACTATATTTTTATGATCCAAATAACCCAGATACTCATAAGAACATGGTTGAAGGCATGTAGGCCCATTGCAAGGCCATATTCCAGGCAATGCATGGGACTTAGTATGCCCTTTTTGGCCCATACCTACAGGAGTTCATGTGGCACTGGGCTTTCCCTGATCATCAGTTCCACAATTTCCATACAATTGGACACTATTAGCTACCTATGCCAGTAGTAGGTATTCTGACAGACAATCCCCATGGCCATGCTTATCTGAGCATAAATTTCCATAAAAATTTAAAATAATTAAATGCGGGAATCTTCTGGATTGCCTCTTTGGCTCACTCTGTGTTTATTCCTGATTAAAACTTTGTAGTTGTAGGGATAAAACACATTAGTCTAGTTGGCGAATAGCTGACCCAGAATAGTTAAAATTCAATTATAATAATATAGCTATTACTACAAATATTTTGCAAATATCGATATACATACAAATTTGTAAAATAATTAAACGCAGGAATCTTCGGGATTGCTTCTTTGGCTCACTCTGAGTCTGTGTTTATTCCTAATTAAAACTTTGTAGTTGTAGAGATAAAACATAATCTAGTCAGCGAATAGCTGACCCAGAACAGTTAAAATTAAATTAAAATAATATTACTACAAATATTTTGCAAATATCGATATAAACTTTATATCGATATTTGCATAATATTATAAAGTACTTTTTAGCTTTAGCGTAAATAGCGTTTAGTTAGGTGCAAGTCTTAGCTTAGGAAATCAATCATTGATGCCTTACTATTGCGGCTAACAAAATATCAATGTTGTAAAAAAGATGCGTTCTTCGTTTAAAAACTGAAAAAGTATTCCTGATAACTGGCAATATGGGCCGTTTTTACCTGCCAAGGTACAGGTAGACTAAGGCTCACCAAAATGTGATCAACGGTTTTACTGACACTTTCGGGAAGTCTTTAGAGGAAATAGCAAAATTAAAAAAGTTATCGCATTTTTTCAAGGTTAAACAAAAATACAAAACTCTTTGCATTTTGCTGCTCTAAATAAAAATCTTAAAATAAATTTAACTATTTTATGTTTTACCTAAATAAAAAGCAATATTAAGCTTTACCTTGCAGAGTAAGCTTGTATCACTACACTTTTTCAACTTGAGTTTTAAGCAATATTTTTATAAAAACGTCACTTTATAAATTCACGAGTTGTGAAATTGACCACGGAGAAAATGCCCCCGAAGAAAGGAAAGAAGAAGGGAAAAAGCAAAGGAAAGGATGAAGCCTCTAAAAAGGCTGATGAGCCGTTAGCTGCTGAAGAACAGCCACAGGAAGAGGTCATTGACAAAGAGCAACAACTTAAAGAGGAGTTAGCAAAAGTTATTAAAGAGGTGGAGGATGCTAAAAAGAAGCTCTCCGAACTAAAGAGTGAGAATGAGTGGCTTCAGGAGGAATCGCAACGCATTAGAGTCGAAAGTCACGAATACATGGGCTACATGGAAAAACGTGCCGATAAGAGACAAAAGGCACTAATCACGCTTAGCGACTATAATGATCATGAAATTAAAGTTCTACTGCAGCAACGAGAAGAGATGCTCGAAGCATACGAGGCACAAAAAGAAGAATTAAAGCAGACGCTCCTGTCGAAGCAAAACGAGCTTTCGAAGGCCCGTGACGAACTGGACGAGTTATCGGAGTTTAAAAAATTGAAAGACGAGCAAGCTGATATGATCAAGCACTTGGAGAAAGAAGCACAAAATTTGCGCATCCAGCATTCGGAGCAGCTGCAACAAATCAAAGCTAAATTCATGCGTGAAAAACGAGAATTTGAAGAAGAATCAGAACAGAAAGTACAGCAGCTTTCAAAGGAAGCCTACAAGGAGGCCATCACGTCCCTAATCGATCATTCAAACACAATTAAGCTGCAAAATCGAAAGCTGCGGAAAGATCTGCTGTACATGATTCAGCAGACTAGGTTGCTTCAGGAGCACAAAAGGAAGTTAGAAATCCAACATGAAGAGCTTCTAAAAGAGCAGGAATTTGCCAAGGACATTCGGAAGCTGCGAAATGCTACTAAGCAGCTTTACTCTGGCGAGAAGAGTAAAGATTTCTGAATGGCATCTTGTTTTCTTTCTGCAAAAAGGCGTGAAATATTGTGAGAGAAGTCACTGTCTATTTGGCCTTTTCAATTACTCCTTTATAATTGTACTCATTGATTCTATTAAAAAAATCTTTTAAAAAATACAATACTTCAAAAAATTGTGCATGAATAATAATTTTTCGTTGCCTTGCTAATTCTAAAGGTTTTTGCCGCAAAGAACATAGAAAAAAAATTATAAAATTTGTCCAATAGTTTTGTGAGCATGCTTGCGTTTTTGTATCTAATGTTCTTAACTTTCATTACAGCACATGTACACCAATTTTTTTGATAATAATAAATATATTTTAAACCAGACAGTTAAAATATTTGTTGAATTTTTCCTCTTTTCAAAAATCATTTTTTATAAATTTAGTGATGCAGGTGAAATTTAAATAAAAGATTGGACTGCAGTAGCTGAATATTAATACGTACTGTTGCTTGTTTTCCTCTTCTGCTTCTATTTGGAATTGGATCATGCAAAGCATCCAATGCATAGCATACATTATGCATTGGATTATACCTGTCGCCTTACGACTTCAATTTAAAAATCAGATTATAAATCCAGGTCATAGCATGCTTGGCTTCCAGCGAAGTCAATCATCTATTGGTGCATTTGACGGTATTGACAGGATATTCAAAGGCAGTCAGCATAATTTTCATGGTTAAAAGAGAAAAAAATTACCACTAGAAGTTAACGGTTAGCATTCATGTATATAGTATAGTAAACTTCTTAAATTTACGATCAAATTTGACGAAAAAACGCTTATCATTGCTACTTTAGGAGTAGCATACAAGAGATAAATACCGAATTCCGTGAATATAAAAAATGGGATTAGAATTATAAAATTTGTGGCATGAAGCCTCTATGAACAGAACTCGTATTAAGTTCTGACAGCTAAACGATGGATGGATGGGGGTACTGGAATTAGTAAATTACTGATATCATTGACGAGGAGCAAGTGACAAAGGGCCATGAACACATGAACTATCTATAAAAAGAGAAATGTCCCGCATGGCAACGAAGTTAACAAGTGACACCCTGAGATGAACCCATCAGGCAGACTGGCATCTGCCAGAGCGAGACAATGCGGGCTCTGTAAGTGGGAATTGTCATCGCTCTGTCATTCGATATCCCAATGTCGTCAACTGAATCTGCCCTCTTGATTTTCTAATCAGACACAGTCCCCTTCCCCTCATCAACATGTATTTGGCTAATTTTGGATAATTGAGATTTCAGCGATTTTCGTATAATTGGCTATGTTTGATGGGTTCAACTATGTCCAGATGAATTAATGAAGCTCTGATTTGCTAGTGATGAATTACTGAATACCCATGCTTTGGGCTTGCTCAATTCCGACCAGCAAGCTAGGGGACGGAGAAAAGAGATGTTGAGCAATTGTGGAGTGCAGTCGTGTGGCTCCCCAGCAACCAATATTCGAGAATGGTTGCGTCCCAACCCTGTTGTTGCGGCAACATTTGATCTCGCCGGTGACCACTGGACTGTGTAGCTTCAATTGACTTCGCGACGGCACGATTACAAGTCTTTGTTGCGTAACACCCTCCAACTCTAATGGTTTATGAACCATCAACAAAGACCTTAACTCTGACAGTGATTGATTTGACAAATTTGACGAGCAATTGAGATAAGAGTCGGGAACAAGAACAATAGCAGTGAATTTCTCCACAAAACAAGATCGGTTTTATATAGCTCAATTTTGTCAAGCTATTCTGAGCCGAACTTAATCGAGCGGAAAAAAACACGTTACGTCCTGCTTTTTATTAAGATCATAAAATTTCGACTTTTGCGCAGTGTCTATTCTTGTTTCTCCTTAATTTCACCCTCTCTAAGATCCATATTGACAATTATACGCTATAGCCCATTATTGCCAATACAATTGACCACAACAGATCATTTACGATAAATAATTTATAAAGATAAATAAAACCTAATGATTGATTCTAATCATAAATCTGGCATAAATTGCCTCTTATAATTAATTACGAAAAATTATAATCCAATTTAACGGCAAATATCTCCTCAAACATTTCAAAGGAAGCCACGCAGCTCGTTCATGTAGGTTTCGCTTTAATTTAATTCTTGACAAACACGCTAATTGTCATGACTATTTAGTCCCTACACATAGCGGCCAGCCCAGCTCTATACAGGCTGGCCTACAGAGAACGTTGGGGTAGTGGGGCAGGGGGGCTCAAATCAACTAGTGGCGGTGTTTAACCAGCCTGTCTCATATAAAACTGATCCGTCCGCCTTGGTTAACATTCAAAATGTCATGCGCTCTTGGCTTTGTTTGACGTCATTTTACTCTGGGCTAAGATATCCCCTGTGCGTTAAGCTGTTTGGGAATAGCCTATAGCCTAACAATGGCCTCCTAGTGGGAAAGAGCTCGTCCTCGATCCTGTTTGTGCTTGAAGTCATACATAGTGGTGCTTATCCCCTTCTAAGGTCCAGTTATCTGTCTGTCTGTCTGTCTGTCTGTGTGTCTGTCTGTCTGTCTGTCTGTCTGTCTGTCTGTGTGTCTGTCTGTCTGTCTGTCTGTCTGTCTGTCTGTGTGTCTGTCTGTCTGTCTGTCTGTGTGTCTGTCTGTCTGTCTGTCTGTCTGTCTGTCTGTCTGTCTGTCCGTCTGTCTGTCTGTCTGTCTGTCTGTCTGTCTGTCTGTCTGTGTGTCTGTCTGTCTGTCTGTCTGTGTGTCTGTCTGTCTGTCTGTCTGTCTGTCTGTCTGTCTGTCTGTCCGTCTGTCTGTCTGTCTGTCCGTCTGTCTGTCTGTCTGTCTGTCTGTCTGTCTGTCTGTCTGTCTGTCTATCTGTCTGTCTGTCTGTCTGTCTGTCAAAGTGTGTGTTTATCTATGTAGAGTAGATTTTCTAGGCTTTCTGTCCATCGATACAAACTTACAGTGGCGCACAGCATTAAGTCACTTTAGACGCTCACACATTCGCATATATGAAAAGCAATTAACAAGCCAAAGAAATAATAGCACGGTTTGAGTGATCTATTAAAAGAGAGTAATAAGGAAAACTTGCCGCAAACGTGGGAAAGGGAACTGAAAACAAACAATACAGCTCGTAGCCAAGTTAATATCCGTGAATGGCACTCAAAATAGAGGCACTAAGCTTTCTCACTAAGCTTTTTAACTCCTTGATGATTTATTGCTTATGTAGTCTTGTAGGACTCAAAGCAAACTCTAAAAAAAACGAAGTAATTTTGTTTCCGCCGGCAAACAATAAAACAATTTGCCGATTTGAAAATTTGATTCCTATCGGTAGGCGGAGGTCTTTGTTGTTTTTTTCAAATCAAATTTGTATTTAATATTAATGGCGGGTTTAAATGCACATGCCATGGGATGGAGGTGGGATTGTGGGATAATTATAGAACAAAGCCACCAATGTGTTCAAGGAATCCAAGCAACCACAGTGGATTTCTTTACCAATACTCAACTAACCCTAACTAAGGCCATGTGCATTTAAGATTAAAAATGTGTGGCTTTCATTAAAATTAAATAACATATTTCTGTAAATGGTACAGCTAGCTAATTGCGGAACCAAAAGCTTTGACATTTCAAAGTCAGACTAGCAACAAATGTAAATAATCAATTCGTTGTGACCCTCAAAATCGCATAGATGTTATCTTCGGCATTTCTATCTGTCTATACAGCCTGTAAATAAGTGGCGTACAACCCAACTCAATGATTCACTGACTGATAAGTTCAATTTTATGATTAATTTGCTTTTGCTAAAAGAAGTAAAAATTTTTAGGCCGATGGGTATGTGGGATTTCAAATTGAGTTGGCATATGGTATTCGCTCTTGGTTAGATAGCGATGCAAGATGGCTAAACTGAGATTTGTTTAAATTAACGGAGATGAGAGGGGAAATTGTCCCGTTTGCTCTGCCATTAAGCCTTCTGCGTTCAACCTTTTAGGTCAGACGGCCTGCAGATACAGTTAATTTAAGGCTTCCAAATCAAGAAGCAAAAAAGCTTTAAAAAATTATCGAGCCAGACAGCGAGAGAGGGGAGGTAGCTCCCTCCCGCACCAGCAGTTTGTTTGCTTTGGACAATTCGATTTAAAGATAAAATTGATTCCACTCTGCAGTTAGGCCCGCAGCGAGATGGCCAAACGATATCTTCTGGCCAGCGCAAGAGTCGGAAGCAAAATTAACTGAGCAGTTTTATTTATTAAGCCGTCATGGGCGATAAGCGGGTCTTGGGCTCCGTTTTTTGGGAAGAAGAAAATAACAATGGGAGATTATTTATATGGTTCTAGAGTTAAGCAATAAGCAAATTCACGAGTGGCGTAGCCACGAGTGATCTTTGCTTATTGCTTAACGATGGAACCATATGAATAAGCTTATTGTTACTGTGATTTAACCATAGACTAACTAACATTGCTTAATGCTAAGGGGTGCATTGCTTAACGCTCGTTGCTTAACGCTGCCTGAGCGAATTAAAAATGTTTTTGACTGCATTGGTTTTGGCCATAAACTACGAAATGAACAGAGTACACTTGAGAGAGGCTTTGAGAGGGGGAGAGAGTATGAGACTTGCTTGCAATAAATTACTTTTTTCCGAAAATGCATCTCATTAATTGGAAGCACTTGCCAACTGATTCTCTGAATGGAGTAACAAGCAACGAAATGGAATTTATTTCTGCACTGAGTTCAACCGATCACGCTGATGACGTCAATCTTGACGACTTTATACGCTTCTTAGAAGATCCTTCTTACGATGACCAGTCGGTGTCTGATGTACAGCTACCGGATCGACCTGATGAAGCACCTCTCTCGGTTGCAGAGCTCGATCGCGTCGAAATTGATTCGCTTCCCACGAGTACTAGAATCTTCTAGCAACGTACCTGCCGTAGCTGCCGACGAGGTTGTTAGCGTGACTGTATCGCCGACTGAATCGGCTGGAGCTTCCAACGGAGTTGCTAGTACCTACACTATTACTACTGATACCGAGCCAGTTACATCAAATGACAGCGATAAGAAGCCTACAGTCGTCCTGAATTTCAACGGCAAATTCGAAAACTGCACATTTCAAATCAAGGGGACGTAATTCGGCATGGTTGAATTGTGGTTTACTTTAATAATCCATTAACAATTGAATTAAAATGGTTGTCTATTTGTTACGTACATACAAGTTACAATTTCGTCATGTAATCGTTTCTCCTATTGTACTAGCTGTTCTGGTAGTTCTGTAGTGCCAACTGCTTTTCATTTTCAAATTCTCTAAATTAAACAGGTTACTACCTTTGTCTATGGTAAATTAAAAAACTGCGTTAAGCAATGCACATTTCACTCAAGCGTTGTTATAACGCTAAATCATAGTAACAATAATAAGTTCAATTATTAAAAGCTGTGGGGAGAACTTAATGGTAGATTGTATAGTCTGTGGCTGAGTGGAATAATGGCCAAATCACGAGTGCGCGTAGCGGACGAGTTTTTTGCAAGGACACTTTAAGTAGAAGGACGGGACACTTCGTTTCTTGGAAAGTTTTTGGAGTCCAATCTTCGCGAAAAAATACACTACAGAGATAGGAAATTTGCAGATTTTCAACATAAAATTAAAGATTGCGTTCGATTGGAAGCAGTCGAAAAACTACTAAATGACAAATAGCCATTCC
The DNA here is from genome assembly GCA_950096795.1 of Macrostomum cliftonense. Classification (NCBI taxonomy): domain Eukaryota; kingdom Metazoa; phylum Platyhelminthes; family Macrostomidae; genus Macrostomum; species Macrostomum cliftonense. The sequence goes on along the minus strand of CATNEM010000098.1, from coordinate 170,722 downwards.
AGAGAGAATCAGATATTGACATGTGACTCGACCAGCAAAATAATCCCAAATGCTGATTGATAGAAATGTTTTTTGAATAAAACAGACTTGGTTACGAGAGGATCAGAAACTGCGCAGCATGGAAAGTACCAATTTAATTGAAATTATAATTTTCGACAAATGTTTTACAAAAGAAATAATTTAAAGATTAATATTTCACAAATATGTGTATTTTCAAGGACATACACAGTTCGATAGAGTAAGAAGGCAGGAACCACATATCAAAAGATGAGATTAGCATCTGCTTCCAATCGCGCGCAATCTTTAATTTTATGTCGAAAAACTGCAAATTTCCTATCTCCGTAGTGTATTTTTTCACGAAGATTAAACTCCAAAAACTTTCCAAGAAACGAAGTGTCCCGTCCTTCTACTTAAGGTGTCCTTGAGACTATACAAGTGCATTGTATTTACACTGTCATTCAGAAGGCTCTCATTATTCCACACTTTTGCGGCCATTATTACACACTTTTCAATTGCGTTTGAGAGAAAGTGTAAATACAATGCCAAAGTTAATGTTGGGGTGCTATCACAATGCCTAAAATGCATAACGCCTAAAATTTTGCATGCTCCTTCACAACGCCTAAAAAATCAGAACGCCTAAAAATCGCAACACCTATGGCTTTGCAAGCTGGATGTTCTGGCTGGCAAGTTTGCGAGGATCTAAGTTTGCAGGTACTGTTTATACTTAGGCGTTGTGATTTTTAGGCGTTATAATGCGACCACGTTAATTTGACTCAGCATTTAAAATTGTCAACTTGCCAAAATAGAATTAGCATGGATTCTGACCTCACTCTAACCTATGGCTCGACGAAATGGTTGCTTGATTCAATCACTCTAAACCTGTACAGTGTTTAACAAAGTTTGTTGATTTAAATTCACGGCGATCCCGCTCTCCTGACACACCCTTATAGCCTAACCAATTGCCACGAGTTCTTCGATGGCTTTCCAAAATTTCCAATCGCTCAGGGCCACCGCGTGATTTGGTTTTTTTTTTTAAGCTATCAATTTTTCATCTCATGCCGACAAAGGAAATTGTTTCTTTTTTCTCTCCCGCGCTCTCACTCTTAAGTTTGTCAAGAGTTAGTGTGAGCACAATTTGATAGCTTGAAGCTCCATCGACAAGTTGAGCAGGGTTCGATCCATCAGTGACTAACAAGCATTGCTCAGCAACGCAGCTGCAGCAGCAGCAGAAGAAGAAGAATATCAATTTTCCCGCAGCTGGGCCCGATTATGGATAATAAATTGGGCTAAATAACAGAACGCGGCGCGGCTTTAAATTGAAATTGAAGATGACCGGAGACCCTCTTCAGCGTGCGCCTGGCTTATAAACACCTGGCTTGCTGTTTTCAATTTCATTCATCAATGGGAGAGCGGGCGCGTGCGCGGCTGAAACTGGAGGAGCCGCTCAGATTTGGCGGCTAAAACCAGCAATAAAATGCAAAGCCGACAAGCTGAAGGATTATTGATTCGCATTCTTAAATAGTTTTTTGTGACTAATAACTTTCATTTAGGACGGGCAGGTAGAATGATCAAATCTATAATGGTTCAAAATTCAAAATTCAAAAACAAACTTTCTTAGTTGTTGGCTTTGATTTTTGTTATCCTTAATTGCGGCTCATTACACAGTAAGCATTTATTTTTTTTTAAGAAAAATTCAGAAAATATTCTACTGGGGTCAACGAATTTCGCCTGCGGGCAGTTTGCCGGCCGACGTTTGCCTGCCGGATGTTTGCTGCCGGATGTTTGCCGACAGGAGTTTTTTCCAAAAACTTATAAATACTTTTCTGATGTAGTATTAGTAAAATGCACGAATTTCTCATGAACCACTTGGAGTAGAAGGGCGGGACCCTTCATTTTTAGAAATTACTGTATGTTGCTCACTTTCGCTTACTCTTCCTGCAATCTAATTCTCTCTCTAATTCTAACAACACTCGGTATCCTTCACAGCTCTCGCGGTTCTACGGTACTGGATTCCGACAAGCTAGGCGGGGGGTCGGTTCCTTTTCTTCTATTATCGCGAGTGCACGAATATATACCAATTATCATGCAGTGAGAATAGCATGCGAATGATATATGACTTCACAGTAAGTTGCTAGCACATTAATATACTCATATTCCGCAAAAAGTTTACCCATTAGTTAATTTCTGAGACATAAATCAGTTAAAATTATTTAAGTGTACGAAGGGGGCCTAAAATGCCACTTTCATGATTCCGAAAAATAAATACCTGTAAGGTACGTCTCGTATAGAGGGGACCCGCTACACTACTTATTGCTGTTCAGATAAATGTTAAGTTTTGATGGTTTTTTTATATCGCTAAATGATAGAGATATTCAGGCGCTGTAAGGTGAAAGAGGAAAGTTAAGGCCAGATTTTTCGTGAAAATACCCGTAAATACACACAAATTGCGGATAAGAAGCAGTTAACTTCCAGAAAGATCACTATAATTTTTGCTTTTTCAGATTACAGGATACACTTACTAGTACTAGCTAGATAAATGCTGTTACATGTGTTGTATAAATGTACATGTATAGACATGCATATTTACACGTTCGTACATGTAAGCAAAGATCGAAATGTACCGAGTGCAAACTGCAGTGAAAAAGGTAACCGACAAACGTCGGCCGGCAAACATCGGCCGGCAAACATCGGCCGGCAAACATCGGCCGGCAAACATCGGCCGGCAAACATCGGCCGGCAAACTGCCCGCAGGCAACTGGGGTGCTCCCATTCTACTGTGCAGAGTGCGAAGATCCGATCAACAGTGCCAAGCTTATCAACAGCGCCACGCTTATAAAACAGTGCCAAGCTTATCAACAGTGCCAAGCTTATCAACAGTGCCAAGTTTATCAACAGTGCCAAGCTCATCAACAGTGCCAAGCTTATCAACAGTGCTAAGTTTATCAACAGTGCCAAGCTCATCAACAGTGCCAAGCTTATCAACAGTGCCAAGTTTATCAACAGTGCCAAGCTCATCAACAGTGCCAAGCTTATCAACAGTGCCAAGCTTATCAACAGTGCCAAGTTTATCAACAGTGCCAAGCTCATCAACAGTGCCAAGCTTATCAACAGTGCCAAGTTTATCAACAGTGCCAAGCTCATCAACAGTGCCAAGCTTATCAACAGTGCTAAGTTTATCAACAGTGCCAAGCTCATCAACAGTGCCAAGCTTATCAACAGTGCCAAGTTTATCAACAGTGCCAAGCTTATCAACAGTGCTAAGTTTATCAAGAGTGCCAAGTTTATCAACAGTGCCAAGCTCATCAACAGTGCCAAGCTCATCAACAGTACCAAGCTTATCAACAGTGCCAAGCTCATCAACAGTGCCAAGCTCATCAACAGTGCCAAGCTTATCAACAGTGCTAAGTTTATCAAGAGTGCCAAGCTTATCAACAGTGCCAAGCTTATCAACAGTGCCAAGTTTATCAACAGTGCCAAGCTCATCAACAGTGCCAAGCTTATAAACAGTGCTAAGTTTATCAACAGTGCCAAATTTATCAAAAGTGCCAAGCTTATCAACAGTGCCACAAGAGTGCCAAGCTTATCAACAGTGCTAAGTTTATCAAGAGTGCCAAGCTTATCAACAGTGCCAAGCTTATCAACAGTGCCAAGCTTATCAACAGTGCCACAAGAGTGCCAAGCTTATCAACAGTGCCACAAGAGTGCCAAGCTTATCAACAGTGCCACAAGAGTGCCAATCTTATCAACAGTGCCACAAGATCGCCAAGCTTATCAACAGTGCCACAAGATCGCCAAGCTTATCAACAGTGCCACAAGAGTGCCAAGCTTATCAACAGTGCCAAGCTTATCAAGAGTGTCAAGGTTATCAACAGTGACAAGTTTATCAACAGTGCCAAGCTTATCAACAGTGACAAGTTTATCAACAGTGCCAAGCTTATCAACAGTGCCAAGCTTATTAACAGTGCCAAGCTTGTCAAGAGTCCCAAGCTTATCAACAGTGCCACAAGAGTCCCAAGCTTATCAGCAGTGCTAAGCATATCTAGAGCGACAAGTTTATCAACAGTGCCAAGTTCATCAACAGTGCCAAGCTTGTCAAGAATCTCAAGTTTAGTCAAGAAGGAAATATTTTCCAAATTGGTAAACAAATCAGAATCGACAGATCAATAATATAGAATAGAGTGAAAATCCAATCAAAAGGTGCAATAGTGTATCAAGCGACACCGGTACAGAGTGAAAAGATTTCCAAGAGTGCCCAGCCGCTAACCAGTCAAGCTTTACAAGAAACAACTGTTACGCAGGAACGATGCTTTGAGAAGTCCATTCTAAATCAATTGACTGAATGTTTAGCGCTCGAGCCAAGCAAATCTTCGGTCTATGAAAGTTAGCTAGCGAGGAATCGCAAAGGAATTGAAAGCTCGGGAAATATTTAATCCAAGCTATATGGGCAGAGAGGGGGAACACTCGCTCACAACTGCTCTGGACGCGAACAAATCAAGCGTTGATTAGCAGAAAATTATGGAATTAGCCTTGGGCACGCCATGGGGCCTGCCTAGCAGTCCGGATCTCACAAAAATGGTGCCAACAAGACGCCACCCCGAGATAAGTTAATTTTGAAGCCTCTCAGGAGACCGGGGCCATCGAGGAGGCGTTAATTGAAAAGGCCGCAATCATAGCGGGCCACAACCCCGACTTGCCGACTTCGAATCAATGATGAAGAAGATTTTCCCTCTCGCAGCCTCTTTTTTTCAATTGCCGTCAGCTTTCCACCCTTACCCCTTCAACCTACCCCCCATCGGCCATCGCCAACACCCTCCCGAAAAATCTCTTAATCACTTAATCCCTCATCGATTTAGGCGAGATGTCGAGCACGGGGTTAGCGGGGGGGGGGGACCAGGCTAGCGAGAGTAGCTGGGGTGGGTCTGAGAAGGAATTGAAGCAGCTCGCGAGTCAAACAGCCGGCAGATATGCCCCCCGTATTAATTTGTCCAACCCCCTCGGATTTTTTAATTCCAAAGCTGGGATTCCGTGAGGGAGGCAAGGTCAATAAAGTAGAAAATGTGTAAGAATTAGCAATGATTAACTGCTGCACGCCTCTCAGAAATTTACCATGCGGAGTAATACGAGGTATACGAGGCACCAGCTCGCACGTTTGTTTTTGTCTATGGCCAAAAGCCGAACACAATGATTGTCATACCATTAAATTTTACAGGGAGTTCATGGTAGCCCATGCTTACCCGTGGTAACTCGACCATAGACAAAAATAATCAAACGAATGAGTGAGGCATACATACCATTTTCCCCATTTATTTTTTTAGCGACGTTAGCGAGACAAAACCAAGGACACCTTAGGTAGAAGGACGGGACACTTCGTTTCTTAGAAATATTTTGGACTCACTATCAATAAAAATAATTAGAAGATAAATTTTTCACAAATTCAGACGTACATAGTTCGATAGACTCGATAGAGTAAGAAGGTAGGAAACACATATCAAAAGATGAGATTTGCATCTGCTTCCAATCGAGCGCAGTCTTTAATTTTGTCAAAAAACTGCAAATTTCCTGTCTCTGTAGTGTATTTTTTCGCGAAGATTGGACTCCAAAAACTTTCCACGAAACGAAGTGTCCTGTCCTTCTACTTAAGGTGTCCTTGGACTAAACTTGACCATTTTATTTATAACTATTGGACTGTGCAAAGAAGCTCTGCAAGGCACTCCAAGATCCAGTATTAAGAAAACACTTTGGATAAAGCTCTTCTCCATCTGGCCTCATACCTTTGACTTGGCGCCAGAGATGACTCAGTTTGAAGTGGACTCAGCTGAGCTGCCCAGCTGTGGTTAAAGTCGTGCATGACTGAGTGTCTAAACACCTGCTGGCAAATTTATAAAACACCAAGTGCGCTGTGACTAAGTGGCCCAAAGAAAGTCTCCTAGTTGAGAAATTACCTACTTTACGAGCTTGAATGGACAATCAAGTCAGTTTTTAATTAATAAGACTTAAATGAGCCGTGCGGTATTGGATGAATTGAATTAGGGACTCATAATTGGGGCATCGGGGCCAGATAATTAAAAGCTGATTTGTCCAACGGTGCCACAAATTATGAGATTCCAGCAAGGCCTTAATGGCTGAATTGGCCAAGGCTTTTGAGCATGAATTTGAGCATGGATTAGCGCGTCTTATCTATCTATTGGCGCAACCCATTCGCATATAATCTACCAGTCTAAATAGGGCATTAATTAATATGTCAACAGGCATGGCAAAGCATTTCAAATTCTTTTGGATTTTCATAACGGTTTTAGTCAATATAATAAGTGCACAGCTATTTATTTATATTCAAATGTGAATTTCTCTACACAGGAGAAACAAAATAACACCAGCAATGCGACATACTGCTGCGTGCGTGCTTTGTCCATAACACAAATCTCACAGTTGAAGATCAATTAAAGAGCATGCATAAAAACTTTATGGTTGCACTGATTGCGGGTAGACAATGCGAATAATTTAATAATTAAAAACTAAAAACATTAAGCAAATATGGTTTGATCCTAATTAACAAACAAGGCGTAGTTTAAAGTTCCAAAACTTTATTCCAATCTGGCAAATGAATTTGCTATTGCAGAAACAATTATGGACAGGCAGACCGCAAAGGTCTGATCAGAAAGGGAAATATTGGCTCATTTAAAGAGCTGGATTGATTTTTGGGTAGACCATGAGATAGACAGGGATATAGACAGTGGAATAGTTATTTAGGATGAAGAATAGAAAGGAAAAAAATAAACTTTGATGCGCACGGTCAAGGAAAAAGGGAAGAACAAGCTAAAAGCTCTTCAAATCAAAGATGAGCGAGCGACACAAACACTCGCCGATTTACAAAGAGAAAACGGAAAGTAAAACAATGAATTGAAGGCATAGTGAACACAAACTTAAACCAAGCGGGGAAGATTTGACCGAAAAGAATCATTTATGATATCAGCTTGACTTTGGTGTTTTGAAGTTGTTTTTAGTTTCTACTTAGCTAGTACCTGCAATGAACTACATCAGCGTTCAGTTTTTTTAAACTTCGTCAAAACGCCTTCAAAAATCGAGGATCTGGGCCCAGTAGTGTGGGATGGGCAGTTCAGATGCAGCGTTACACCGTTCTGGTCACAGTGTCGCTACTGATCTCTAAGGCCTACTCGCTATCGGCACCTTGCGCGGTTGCCGCAACCGCCGCCGCCTCAGCCCGAGGTTCCGTCGTAGGCGAGGACGAGGCGCTGCGCAGAGTTGCCGGCGTAGCTCCGACGCTGCGATGAAAATTCAGGCCCCCGAATGGCAGCTTCGGGCAGGCGTTGCTAGCTGCGTTGGCGGCCGCGGCTCCTGGAGCGCCTCTGCCGAATGCTCCGGACGGATGATGAAGGACCGGCTGGTGAGGCTGCTGCAGCTGTGGCGGCCCCGGCGGCACCGGCGGCATGGTCGGCAGGAACGGCAGGGAGACGCCGCCGCGACCAGCTGCTGCCGCCGCTGCCGCCAGCCACAGCAGCTCAGGCGGGTAGCCGCCGCTGCCGCAGCCACCGCCACCGACGCCTCCAGTTGAAGTGGCTGCCGCAGCTGCGGCTGCCGCGGCTGCTGCTGCTGCGCAACGAGAAAGCAAATGCGATGGAGCTGCTGATGACGATGGAGAAACTGATGATGTCGGAGGCTGAGAAGCCTGATGCGGCGGCGGCGCCAGCGGCGGCGGAGCCGGTGGATGAGACAACGAGCCGGGCGGTGGAAAAGGCGGCGCGAAGAAGGACTCGAGCAGGTGGGGATGATGGTGCGGAGCGGAGGCGGCTGAGAGGCGCCACGCGTCCAGACAAGCGCCAGTCTCGCTGGTCAGTTGCTTCTCGCGCTTGCGCCACTTGGCTCTGCGGTTCTGAAACCAAACCTGCGGGAATCGGGAAACATGGCGCTTTAGTCAAGGGCAAGATTATAGGGAAATGCTATGGGAATGCAGCTTTTGCCGCTGAATAGAATTTGGAAAAAAAACTGACTATGAGAATCTCGAGAAGCTGCCTATGAGAATCTGGAGAAACTGCGAATGAGAATCTAGAGAAACTGTCCATGAGAATCTGGAGAAACTGTTCATGAGAATCTAGAGAAACTGTCCAGGAGAATGTCGACAAACTGATGATGATAATCTGACAATCAGACTTTCAAATCGTTTTTTGCAGTTTCTCTAGATGAATCATGAGAATCTGGAGAAACTGTCCATGAGAATCTGGAGAAACTGCGAATGAGAATCTAGAGAAACTGTCCATGAGAATCTGGAGAAACTGTTCATGAGAATCTTGAGAAACTGTCCAGGAGAATGTCGACAAACTGATGATGATACGAGTAATCTGACAATCAGACTTTCAAATAGTTTTTTGCAGTTTCTCTAGATGAATCATGAGAATCTGGAGAAACTGTCCATGAGAATCTGGAGAAACTGTCCATGAGAATCTGGAGAAAGTGTCCATGAGAATCTGGAGAAACTGTCCATGAGAATCTGGAAACTGTCCATGAGAATCTGGAGAAACTGTCCATGAGAATCTGGAAACTGTCCATCAGAATCTGGAGAAACTGTCCATGAGAATCTGGAAACTGTCCATCAGAATCTGGAGAAACTGTCCATCAGAATCTGGAGAAACTGTCCATCAGAATCTGGAGAAACTGTCCATGAGAATCTGGAGAAACTGTCCATCAGAATCTTGAGAAACTGTCCATGAGAATCTGGAGAAACTGTCCATGAGAATCTGGAGAAACTGTGAATGAGAATCTGGCGCAACTGTCCAGGAGAATCAGTAGAACCCGTCCAGGAGATGTCGACAAACTGGTGACAATAATCTGACAATGAGACTTTCGCAAAGTTTTTTGCAGTTCGAAATCAATAAGTAAATAAGGATTGAAGAGATCATATTGCACCAATTAAGAGCAGCACAAGAGTTAAGCATATTTCTAATAAGCCGAAATTAATCCTCGCGTGTAAGTCGGTGGGGTGAGGAAATTAATAAAATGAATCGTGGGGGGGGAGGTCTGGACCGCAAGTCACTTGACCGCTCTCGGACGGGGCTACAACACAGAGACAATATCCGTCAAGGACCTCAAGAAGACAAGGATGCAATAATGTAGAAAAGTGAAGTCCTCAAAGCTGATAATTTGGGGCAATAAACCGTCTAACCAGCCCCCAACCGCAAATTGCCGGCTCTGTATTTGCCAGCGGGCAGGCAGCAAATCCAGGAAATCAATCGTAATAGAGGGATTTCTGTGCGCCTCAAGCGCTAAATTTCTTCGGCATGGAGACTCCTCCGCCCTAAGGGGGCCGCGGCCGTGTAATAATGAGCCTAAACTGGAGACTCAACCGAATCAAATGAGATTCGAATTGCCGGGGTGCCGGGGCAAACAGGGGTCGGATTTGGTTGGGGGGGGTCTTGTCAGACTGCAACCCCACCGCTTAGCGCGCGTAATGACATTTCTCAAGAGGGTGGCCCCCCAAGCCCCGGACACAGCCGCCAGTTTGATTATTAGTTTACACAACAATTGATAAACAGGCGTGCGGCGGCGGGTTGTGGGGCAATTTGAGGTGCCGACAAGAAGCGAATTTTCATTAAAAACTCCATCGGAAGGCCGCCTACCCCAACCAACCCCACCCCTGTTAGCCACTTGGCCAAATCTTCTCAATTACTTATTAAGTCTCTAGTCTGGGGCTCCGAAGGGGGCCTCCAAGCAACTGCGCTGCAGGCCCTGATCTCGTTACTGCCTAATTCAAATGTAATAACCTGATTGAGTTGAGTAAGCTTTGCTGGGGTGCAGGGCTGGCGGAATAGGGCCATGCCAGGCCCCGCTGATGCTGTGGGAATTCGCTCCCAAATGGAAATAATTTCGACAAAATTAGCTGCAAAAATCAATAGGTTAACTGACGGCTGATTAGTTAGTTGGAATTCGGAATCTTAAGAAGTGATAAAACGGTTGGTAAGGAATGAAAGCCGCGTATTTTTGGGCGCATTCGCAAATATGGATGATTGCTGGATATAATGTAATACACAGTGCTGGAGTGCTGAGCGAGGGAGACAAAGATTGGAGACAGAGCGATGGGGATGCTTGATGGAGACGTAGACCGATAGAGCTGGGAGACAGAGAATGCAAATTAGACGGTTATTTTATTTAGTCTAGATTGTCTTATCTACTAAATTAACTGAAACTACATTTTACCAAGAGGCATTGCTATTTTGACTTATTCATAGAAAATTCTTTGGAATTTAGATAGATAGATAGATAGATAGATAGATAGATAGATAGATAGATAGATAGATAGATAGATAGATAGATAGATAGATAGATAGATAGATAGATAGATAGATAGATAGATAGATAGATAGATAGATAGATAGATAAATAGATAGATAGATAGATAGATAGATAGATAGATAGATAGATAGATAGATAGATAGATAGATAGATAGATAGATAGATAGATAGATAGATAGATAGATAGATAGATAGATAGATAGATAGATAGATAGATAGATAGATGGATGGATAAATATGTATTACATGCATTCATAGAAAGTTACGCAGACCGTATGGATATACAGATTTTAGACACCTAAAACTAGATAGACACATAAACAAAAACATAAGCGATTCACACACAAAAGCAGAACAATGCGCCAAATAAAAAGGCAGTTTTAATCGCGAGTTTTAATCCGTCCCCTGCAGGCCAAAGTATAAAATAATCCCCAATAATAAGCCTCATTTGGCCAATTCAGCCAAAACCTCCGCCTTGGCCTGCCCCACCCTGTCCCGCATAGTGTAATCCCATTATTGCCGCTTGGTTGATCACTTTTTTGTTGAGCCAACCCCAGGCAGCCCTCCTCAAGCCTGCCGTCCCCCCCCCGGGCAACCTAATTGACTGTGCAGTGAGAAATGGCTGGCGCAGTAATTTGACTGACGAAAATGGAATTCGTGCGAGGGAACGGAATCAATGCTAGCAAATTCATCCCAGCAATGGATATAGAAATTAATATATTGGGCAGATTTTTAAACGGCAAATTGGCCCGCACCCACTCAGCGTCAGTCATCCTGAAAGCTTTGATTAGCACCCTCCCCTCCGCCTCCGTCTTGAAATTGGGAAGCCCCTTGCGATTCTGCCATGCTATGCAATTGCCCCGGATAGCGCGTGAGTGAGCGTGTTTGACATCTGTCCAACCATTTCCTGCGCCATTAAGCCGCATCAACCAGATAAAGCATTGCTACAGACAGGAAGATTTTTATGGCAGAAAATATTTTCACTTGCATAATGCGGGAGTTGTAGCCTAGTGGCTAGGGCGCCTGCCTTATGACCGGAAGGTCGTGGGTTCGAGTCCCGGCCCCTAGGAGACAATTTGTGCCCATGAGCAAGGCACTTAATCCCGCATTGCTTCATGCCTGGGTAATAACTGATCCTGAAGCAGGCCCATCTTACCCTGTCACTGTGCGGCTTTGTGAGTGAAGATTCACTGTTCGCCAGGCAGGTTCAAAATAAAAAGATGGAGCTGGCAGTGGGGTGCCTATCATGCCCGAGAGTGTTTCAGGTGCAACGGGTGTGCAGTATTCACCTGCATCTGCACCTGCGCTACAGGTTTACCTGTCAGCGTCTGTTATTATTATTATTAATGCTTAAAAATTATTATCATTTGATAGGTTCTACAATGACATGACATGACGGAAAACTTCAAACCATGTTGACTTTTTTGAGATTGGAAATTTTTAGCTTGTCAAATCTGCATGGAGATAATCAATTGTCTAACTTATGAAGTTTCGACGTTGTGATGTTTTGATGGTTTCAAATGTCCAGCTATAGTGGGCTTTCGAGGTCCACTTTCAATTCAAAGATTAGAATTTTTAGCTATTGAAATTAACTCATCTGAAGCTAATCAGTCCACGTCTGATCTCACCGCCTCTCCCCCCGTCAACCAACTGTTCCAACCTCCTGACTCACCTGCACGCGAGCCTCGCTGAGCTGCAGCCGCTGCGCCAGCTCCTCCCTGGTGAACACATCCGGGTACTGCGACTTCTCGAACGCCTGCTCGAGCTGGTGCAGCTGAAACGTGGTAAAAGTGGTGCGCGATCGGCGAATCTTCCTCGGCGCTTCGTCTTTGTCGTCGTCGATAGAATCGTCGGCCAATTCGTCGACGCAGGCCGGCGGTCCGACGTTGCCAACGTGGCAACCGTCTCGGCCACAGTTGTAGGCGCGGTCCTCGGCGTCGTCAGGAAGCTCCTCATTGCTATCGAGGTCAGCGACCGGGCCTTCGCCAACGCCGCTGCCGCAGCCTCCGTCGGAGGTGCCGAGATCGCCAACCCGCGAGAACTTCGGGCCCCGCTGTTTCCGCTCTGTTATGAAAGCTGCTGCTAAAAGTGCAGGTTGATTTGGTTTCATGCTTTTGTCTAAGGCTGCAGTGTCAGTTTGGGCTTTGGCCGATGGGTTTTTGCAAGCCAGCGGGTTCTTGAATAACAGATGTATGCGAAGACGGACCAATTGACAGATCTAGATAGACAAATATAAATTAATTGATAGATAGATAGATAGATAGATAGATAGATAGATAGATAGATAGATAGACAAATATAAATTAATTGATAGATAGATACATAGATAGATACATAGATACATAGATAGATAGATAGATAGATAGATAGATAGATAGATAGATAGATAGATAGATAGATAGATAGATAGATAGATAGATAGATAGATAGATAGATAGATAGATAGATAGATAGATAAATATATGATAGATAGATAGATAGATAAATATATGATAGATAGATAGATAGATAGATTGATTGATTGATTGATAGATAGATAAAAATATAGACAGATATAGTTGTTAAATACTCTTTGCATCGTTAGATTGCATTATTAAAGCGACCCTAAGGCCTAACTGTTATTGGTGACTCATGTGCGTAAAAATTTACTTTTTGAAATAATAAATAATCGAGTTTTGTAACGCTGAGCAACAATATGACTTACCAAAATAATTGTTGTCATCGTCCACTTGTCTCTTCGAGTTCGCTAGTATTCCGGCTATCGAAAAATTCGTACTACCCGCAACCGATACGGTCGCCTTGGTAGCAACTGTCTCCATCGTAACTGACAAATTTTGCTGCTGTTGACAACTGTCAATCATTCGTCAAGCAAGAGAAAGTTAATATTCTTTCTAAGATGTCAGCAGATCGCGACTTTTGTATTCGAAGCTCGTTCAATTTTTATCCTTGCCTTATCAGTGGGAGTTGCAATTTAAACTGGGATTTTTAGTTTGTGAGTTTAGGCGCCAAACCCCAGCCGCTCTTAACTCCCCCCGGGCCCTCATCGCCTCGGTCTGTCATTGGCCACACTGGTCAGCTGGTGGGGGGCAGTTGCCCTGCCCCGCCCTGCATCATTGGCTGCTGCCATTGTGTCAGAAGTTAACTCGAAATGAAACTAAATGCTGTGAGTACTCAAGTTGGAAATAGTTTCCTGCAATTAATGAATAATCCTAATATTTTAATAACTTGAGACAATTTTAATAACCGCCGCCACTAATGCAAGCAGATATATGTCGCAATAAGCATTGCAACAAAACGAAACGCCTTAAGAAGATTAGAGGTTTTCTGTTTGATAAAAAATCATCTATCATAAGGTTTACTGGGGATTGCAGAGTTTGACAAATGAATTTTAGTTTTGCAGTTCCTAAGTAACTTAAAAATCTTTATTAAGCCGACATGTTGAGTAAAATAAAAAAATGCTTTGAATTGATTAACTACAATTTTTTGTTGCTTCAAAATACAAAAACGCGTTTATCTGAATGCGTTTATCTCAACAGTTCAGAGATAGTCAGAGATAAAAACACAGGCCATGGTCATGAAGACTCCGGCCATTCAGCTCTCTCACAGAATGGCAGGTGGTTTCCGAGTTTCCGAGTTTTGACGGGACAAGGAGGCGCTGGTGGCCCCTCATCCACCTTCACATTCTCATTGAATCCCCAAATTGGAGATTCCCATGAATTCTAATTTAACAGCCACTTCACCTGGCAATCAAAATCCTCCCCCTATTGCATTAGTGGCGGCAGTGGGGTTGGAGACAGCGTATAATAGCCAACTCCTTTATTGATGAGGCGCACAGATTGCGAAATGGACAATCCCTGTGACATTGATTTTTCTATGCGCACTCAGACCCCGAGTTTGATCTCCAACCCATTGCTGCATTCAAGCCCACCCCGCCACCCCTATGCGAATAAATACTATAGATAGATAGTCCTAGGCTCGGACCTGCAAGTAATCTGGCTAATTATCTTACTATTGCAGTCCCATAGCAACTAAATACTCGTACATAAAGACGAATTGCTGGTCCCACTTGAACTGCCACTCACTGCTCACAAAAGCCTCCTAATTCTGTGCTCATTCACTGCATTATACCAGTTAATATAGCCATTGAAAAAGTTTTAATTTCTATTTACTTCGTCTTGCTAATAAGGATTCAGTCCTTCCGATCGTCTTAGTGTTTCGGCTAATATATGTGCACATTCTAATTCAAATATCAGCTGCACTTACTGTAGAGATCAAATATATTTTGAATCATAATTCACTTCGTATAGCCAATGAAAGAAGAAAAATCATTTGTTAAGCAAGAGGCGCGCAAGGTTTATACAGACAGCTGTCCAATTTTTGTCTGTCCATTTAGCCTATAAAGTCCGACGGACCCATTACAATAGAAAGGACGCTTATTTGTTTCATTCACAAGTATATTATCGCGCATAATAGTTACATTATACCTCTGGATAAAAATCGCCAAAGAGCCACCACCCACCCTATCAGTACGTGTGTTTAGTCTCTGACATGCTGTATATCTGAGCTGGAGTCATGCGTCACCACTATCATAAATGTCAATATGATCTCTGATCACACTGAACAGCTATTGAAATTACTCTTTCTCCACGACTCAATCTAGCCAATTTAGCTTTCCGTTTAGCGTTCAGTTGAAAATTTATTAGCCTATAAGTATTCAATAATAGCAAACTGTGGAGTTCACAGTTTACTACCGATTTGATGTGTCAATCATTTGATCACACTTGAACTCATTTGATCATTGTTGAAAGCAAGTGTTACTTAGGAAGTGGTGGTCACTACCTTACCTTGTATTATTGCATTTACAACTAACGATCGGTGAACTATAGTTAACATAACAATTACTAAGTAAAGATATTATCCTTAGTCAACATGACTAAATATAGAATACAACTTTAGTTCATCGTGGGTTTTTACTTAAAGTAGCAGAATAAGAATTTAACATTCGTTTTTGCTTACAAGAGGTCATCCGATTTTAGACGATTTCACCACAAATCGATTCAACGTTTACTTACAAAACAGATGTTAATTCAGTTTTAACACTAGTTTTTTTCAACCCATTTCTTATGTGACGTGTCTGAAATTCAAAGAAAGAACGAACCAATAAAAAATCAAGCCCCAACGCATAGCTTGATACGCATTTCCAAATAAGTGATCTGATCTGTCAGCTGAATCAGAGATTGGACAGATTTTCACGCCTGATCAAACAAAAAATACTCGACCTAAACAGTAAAAGCCAGGCCTTGAAATTTTATTTGATTCGGCTGAGTTTAGTAACAGAGCAGGCTTTTCACGGCTCCATAACTATCATCTTAATATAGTAAATACCCGCGCGCACATTTATAGATAATAGTTAGTTAGTTGTGTGTACTTTAATAAATATTCTAGCATTATTAAAGTCAAACTTGCGGAAATCTATCATTACTACATTGATCGCAACGCAATAGAAATAAATTTAAATAAGGCTAATAGTATTGTAAATTAAATGTGTTTTTTTAACGTGGTCCAAAACAGCACCCGATAATTTAGGCCAAGGGCAAAGGGGCGCATCTCTGACCGATATTATAGAGCCCAATTAAGGATGGACGTTATTAAATTCGTAGCTAAACAATGCCAAAATTTCGGATGTTGTTTTAGTTCCCAAAGAAAGTAATTAAGTAGCCAAAATTCTTCTAGAAAGAAAACTTGTAAGACAAACAGCAAACAAACACACACACAGGTTAGCACGGCTAAGTATGGTAAATAATTGAATAGGAAAACAATGGCAACCAAATAAAACACCGAATCCAATAGGAAAACTGAGGGCACAATTCAGCCACAAAACAGGTTTGCTTGTCACATCCGAGCCACGGTGCGGATGCCCAGAATGTCCAGGCCTGCCTTCATGATCTTGGCTGTGGCGTCGCACAATAGAATGCGCCAATGGTTCACTCGGACCACTTCGCCTGAAGCGGGGAGGGGGGATAATCAGCCAGTCTATTGGGATCTGTTAAAAAAGCTAAATCTGCAGGAGGGCTGCAGGCACTTTGACGCTGAAAGCGACATCGTCCCACAACCAGCGACGGGGCATGACTGTCCATTGTGCTGACTCCTGAAGCGCGTTCAGTCACACTAAATACGGTATGCAGGCATAGACACAAACACACAGGCCGGCATCCAGTCACGCACTCACATAGGGTGTACAAGCGGCGGTTCCAGGAATGTACTCTCTCTATGCCTTGGGGGGTTGCCCTCGTGGGCGTAAATTGCACAACTGGCCCATAGCCCAACCAATTCGTGCACAAGGCCCCAAATTAATGTGACCCTGCACACGAAACCGCGCTAGGGGAAATAGCCAACCTACAGTCCTACAACGCGGGATCGAACCGAGACCGCGCTAGACCGCCGAGCCACTCGCTCCCACATTGGGATCTGAGGTTGCCGACTATGAAAAATGGATGCAAGCCAAGGCCAACCAGCTCACCAGTGTCGCGGTTCTTCTCAATGCAATAGCAGGCATCGTAGAACTCGGTGAAGACGCAGGCAGTCTCGTACAGAAAGTCGCACAGCGCGTGCAACAGCAGGTCCTGGGCGAGTTTATCAACCACGTCGGCAAATTTGAGCAACTGTTTAGCCAGCTTCCACTCTTTGGGATGCTGGAGCTCTGTGATGCCGGGATTTTTGGCCAGTTTGAGCACATCCTCAGGCCCCAGATTGGCAGTCCTGGCAATGGAGCTGATTCTCGTGTAGGCGTACAGCAGGTAGACTGCGGTGTTGCCGCGGTCGTCCAGCATCTTGTCGAAGGAGAACACGTAGTCGTTGTTGCGATTGTGCGACAAATCGGCGTATTTGATGCAGCCGTAGGCAATCGCCTCCTGAGCGTCCTTGAGCTCCTGCGGCGTCAGTTCCTTGTCGCGGCCTTTCTCTATTAGTTTGGCTTTGGAGCGTTCAAGGCCTTCGTCAAGCAGGTCGGTGAGCCGCACCGTGTCGCCGCTGCGCGTCTTGAATTTCTTGCGATCCTCGCCCAGCACAACGCCGAATCCGACGTGGTCAACGCGAGCAACGGCCGGATTTAGCCAGCCGGCCTTCTCGGCGGCGGAGAATATGCCCTGCGTTGGGCCGGGGGAGAGTTGCTAAGGCCTGTCCCGGTAATACTCCGCGTCTTTGTGCTCTTTGTTTCGGCCTCAGAGACAGAGGGGTGAGAGGAAGAGTCTAAGGAGCAGATGAGACTGAGAGGGAGAGTTGAGAAACAGATTAGAATGAGAGGGAGAGTCTGAGATACAAATGAGAATGAGAGGGAGAGTTGAGAAACAAATGAAAATGAGAGGGAGAGTCTGAGAAACAAATTAGAATGAGAGGGAGAGTCTGAGAAACAAATTAGAATGAGAGGGAGAGTTGAGAAACAAATGAAAATGAGAGGGAGAGTCTGAGAAACAAATTAGAATGAGAGGGAGAGTCTGAGAAACAAATTAGAATGAGAGGGAGAGTTGAGAAACAAATGAAAATGAGAGGGAGAGTCTGAGAAACAGGTGAGAATGAGAGGGAGAGTCTGAGAAACAGATGAGACTGAGAGGGAGAGTCTGAAAAACAGATGAGAATGAGAGGGAGAGTCTGAGAAACAGGTAAGACTGAGAGGGAGATTCTGAGAAGCAGATGAGACTGAGAGGAAGAGTCTGAGAAAAAGAAGGGGTTAAAATGAAGTCTAAGAAGGAGCAGCAGACTTAGCAAAACACAAGAAAACCGATAAAGACAGAACAAAGTCACAAAGACGGAGCGCAGCCGAGTGCAACAAAGACGCCTCACCCTAAAGTGCAGGCTTTGGCCACTGTCCACAACGTAGATAATCCAGTCGGAGGACTCGGAGAACAGTCGCTGCCTGATGGCGGCCAAGTCGGAAGTGTCGTAGGTGAAGCCGCCGTCTGACTTGACCACGGTCAGTGGAATGTCGCATCCAGGCGGCCACAAGATCAGACGGCCCTCATCTGGGACGAGGTGGCCGCCGCTTTTCAGTTCCTCAACGACCTCGTTCATCAAGTCTTGATAGTAGGACTCGCCTCGTTCAATCAGATTCTCGATGCCCAGACGGTCGTACACTCGCTGGGACGGGAAATGGCGAATGGGAAAAAATATTTTTTGCATGAAGCTTAAAATTTTTTAATACCAGAAATTAACGCACCTGAAAGTCCTTTCTGCTGGCGTCGCAGATGAGATTCCAAGCGGCGATTGAATCGGCATCGCGGCGCTGCAGAGACACCACGGCGGCGTAGGCCCGCTGTTTGAACTGCTCGTCCGAGTCGAAGCGCACCTTGGACTGTTTGTAGAAAGCCTGATGATTGACAGGTGCCGAATGACAGGGGCAGCGTGTATAGCGGTGGTTAGCAATAATATTAATGTCGGCAAAACTGACAACAGCCCCGATAGCCTCACCTGCAGATCCCCAATTGGGGGACACTTGGTAGCGTAATCCGGGAACTGGTCCCTGAGATGGGCGATCAGCATGCCGAACTGGGTGCCCCAGTCGCCAACGTGGTTCAAGGCGAGCACGTCGTGGCCAAGAAATCGGCAGAGCCGCGCCACGCTATCACCGATGATGGTTGACCTCAGATGGCCCACGTGCATCTGCTTGGCAATGTTTGGCGAGGAATAATCGACAACAACGCGACGCTTCCGATCTACAGGGGGCGGCCGGACACCGTGCACTAGCAAGCGGTTCAGCTCTTCAATGACAGGCTGGCGGCGTAGCCAGATGTTGATGAAGCCGGGACCCGCGATCTCAGTTTTCTCAATCAGATCGCCAGCCTCCAGTTTGTCGACAATAGCGGCCGCCACCTGCCTGGGCTGCTGCTTGACCGCCTTAGCCAGCGACATGGCGTTGCTGCATTGATAATCGCCGAACTCCTCCTTGGCGCTGGAGGTCAACAGCAACTTGGTGCTGGCCGCCGCTTCCGGGTAGGCGGCGCTGATTGCCGCCTGCAGGTGGGCGCTCAGCGCGGCCTGCACGCTGATCATGCGCTCCAGGCACTTGGCGCGCTCCTTGGCTATGCTCTGGCAATGGTTGGGTCATGGGTGTTCCGATGTAAGTGCGTGGGGGGCATCTGCAGATGGCGTGTATACGACTCCTCCCGATAAAGTACATTGGTTACTCTAAACTGGCCCATAGTAGCATGCCAAAATGAAATTCAATAGAAACAAGCTTACCATCTTTAAGTGTTGAATTCTATAGCGACACTTCAGATTTTCGTCAACCAATTTTTCTAATTCAGGATCGTCACTTAAGTCAAGCTGTTGGTAGAGCTTCTCAACTTCGTGTTCTAGTTGGTCGATTTGTTGTTCCATCTGAAATTTGAAAAAAATGCTACTCACATAGATAAATACTATTGGAGGCTTATATTTATTTGCTTAATTATAATATAATAGTAATTACAGTGGTAGCAAGTAAACTGCCAGATCTATGCAAAAAGCTACAAATTAATTGGCAAAAGTGTACATGTGCTTGCTTTATAATCATGAAGATTAGTAAAGTAAAAATAGTTAATTTAATTTCATTTCTAAGTATATTTTTGTATAGATAACAGTTTTTTAGCTGTTTTCTTGCCAATAGTAACTACAATACATTTTACTAAGTATTGCAATAGTAAAATTGATCTAAAATATAGCTGAAGGTTCAAAAAGGACTTATAGCAAAAATTTTTTAACTCTAAGAAAGAATTACAAAATACAATGGTCTAATTGTCTTCCAGACTAAACTTCTCTAAAAAACTATTATTAGGCCTATATTTATAATATATAAATTCTATATACCATGAAAATATATTCATAGATAATATTTAACTATTACATTTTTTTGCATATATGTAAGCCAAAGTCAAAGATATACTCCAAAAGCGCAAAAAGCAGAAAAAAATTTTAAAAGACATTATCATTAAAAAACTATTATGCATTGCATAATTTTAATGATTTAAGTTTTACAATTCAAACATAGAACTTTTTTAAAAGGAATAGAAACTATTTATTATACTTAGTCCAATCCAAATTAATTAAAAAAACAAAAGTTATAGAATATTGTTTCCAGAATCTTCTTGATAAATTGACAAGAGAATAGGAAGTTGATTATTTCCTTTGCCTATATTTTTTAATTAAGCCTAAAAATATTACATTTATTAACAGAATAAACAAAATTGAAACTAATTTGCAGTGGACCTAGCATAAAAACAATAGCTAGGCCTAGACTAAGGATAGATTACCTACAATTTTGAGAATATTATAGAATACATAGAAAGGTTATATTTTGTACATATGTACAAAAAAATTTCTCAAATGTCAAAAAAAAAATTTGTTTTAGAATACATAGCCCCAGTTTGCACAAAATAACACTAAAAAGAATAATACAATGCAAACAGATTTTTAAGGTTCTTTAATCATTTTCTTATTTAAAATGATAAGAACCTGAAATTATGACTCATGTAATAAAACTTAAAAAATTTACATGACCAAAATTTTAATGCAATTTGACACAGGGGCTTAGTATTAAACAGGGTCTTCTCTTATTTAAAGGGAAGTAAATTTATGCATGTAGTTCTTGTGTTCAACAATAATAAAAGTGATTAAATTTATTACATTTTTAAATACAGAGTGATGCAGAGGGAGCTCTTCTGGGAAAGCACAAGACTAAACACAACACAATATGTCGATAAATAAATAGACACACTTAGAGCCTGACCAGTCTGTCTTGGTGCTGTGCTGGCCAGGTTAGCAGTAAATGTTGATTCTATTTCTAACTTCTAAGTACAGTCTGCCAGTCCTGGTCACTTCGTGAACTTGACGAAGTGACCAGCCACGGACACCTTAAGTAGACTACTTTAGTCGTTCTACTACTTTAGCAGTTGACGTAATTCTTAAGTAGAACTACTAAAGTAAAAGTATTCTACTTAAGGTTACGTCCTTGTAACTACTAATCTGTGACTGACGTGCTTAAACGGGTGCTGTAATATCATTGTAATTAATTTTTATATAAGTTCTTTTTTTCAGTTATACAAATGTACCGTATTGTTGTTATACTGTATTGTTATTTAAAATGTTTTACGCTGGCAGTTCGCGATCGTGTTACTGAGGTGAAAAGAACCGCACACCCAATATTAATTATCAATAAATAAATTCGGTTAAGCTTTAAATATTCGACCTCAAACAACCAAATATTACAATGGCGACCACGCCAGGACCGAATTATCATGGAGCACCTGAAAAGCAGTCGATTTAGCGATACCTGAGACTCGTTTGGTCAAGACTGCAGCTTGCACCAACTTCCTGCCTGCCACATCAGCTTTCGATCTGTCCATTCGAGATGCCTGCGCAGCCATCATTTAACTCAAGAGTCAAGACAACATATCTGTAGCTAAATTGTAATTAACTTTACATTTACAGCTGTGATATAAGGTTCTATTCCTTTTTATTTCTCAGTTTTTTTTCCAGTGTTGATACTCTTTGATTGAGATTAATTGATTATTGCATTTACAGTGTGTTAACATTTTTTAATTAACTTAATAATGCATTATTGTATCCTCCCAATAATGACTGCATATTCCCTTTTGCCAAAAAAACATCATGTATTTTTCTGCATTTTAATCAGTATGTAATGTTAAACCTTAATTCTTTACAAATGATGCAATAGACATTTTTATTGTCGAACTCCCAAATATCTTTACCAATATTATATTATTTTTTGATGCAACTTTTATTCTTTAATCTTCCTCAAATAATGAAGGTGACCAATAATAAAGCAGTGAATCACATTCCCAATATTGTTTTTGACAACTTTTAAATTGAAATTTACTTAATTATTTATTTTGCATTCAATGTACTTATTCCATTAATGTAATTTTATTTGTAAGTCCATAGGACTTGTCTTAAGATGGTTTTTTGAGTTTGGTCAACTGGTGCTGGTTGGAAATTGAGCATTTCGTTTAAGCTCCGGTCCACACCATGTTAGGGTTTGTAGAATTGCCATGTAAGGCCTTAAGGCCAGATCTGAGACAAAGCTTATGTCTTTTGTGCTCTCATTTGCATACTTAGGTGCTTCAGGCTGACTTTGGTTGTTTGAGCATTTGTGTCAATTTTGATAAGAACCAGCTATTTACATGTATGTCTGCATTTCTTAATCTCAATTTGCCAATGTTGTGCTCGGGTTTGCTGACTGTTTTGCTTGTCCAATGAGGACATTGGTTTCTTTTGTGGTGGAGGGCATTATAATGATAATGACATTGTCCCTTCTCCTCAAAACGGTGTGATAAACTAATTTAATATAATTAAATTCGTAATTTAATCTTTTGTCTTAATGTATAATATTTAATACTGTTACCCAATTTGTACTGTATGTAATTTATTTGTTAATGTTAAGTATTTAGCCAATCCCCGCCGCCAATTTGAATTATTTCGCGCTCTTGCCTGAGAAGGGGGGGTGGATCGATTATAATAATAGTCTAACGTTTAGGGTTCTCGCTGACTACCGAAATATACTTCGACATAATAAAATATATATATCGCTTTCATCAAAAAATATTACGTTTGCGGTCATTACTCCATCTCCAATAATTTAAAAGTGCAACAGCCAGAATGAATATTTTACAGTGCCCTGATTTGAAGTTGACGAAGTAACCACATTTTAGAAAGCTACATATCAAAGGTTGATTGACAAAGTAACTAAATTTTCTACGGTGATTAGTCAACTGCGCATGGGTTTTTTTCACAGTGTGCTAAAATAAAAAATAAATCTTTGTTTTATTCAAGTCACACATTTTATACGGAATATTTGACCAAGCATGTTAAAATCTCGTAAGTCTTCGAAGTGTTCATTTCTAGGAAATGCACTGGCCAGATTGTTTTCGAATCTGTTTTAGTCTGTTAGTCTGTATCACTTTGTTAGGCTTGGGCGTCTTGGATTTGAGTCTTAAAATGTTAATTTGTCTTTCAGGGTTTTTTATTCTGAAGTTTTCCGACGACTTTGAATTGATTACTCAAGTTTTAATTGATGTGATCCCTGGCCTGGCCACCCAGTTTTTCATTTTTGCGCCCCTCTCAAACATGCTGTAGCCTGTTTACCTAGGTGGGGTAGGAGTGTAACAGCCCTCTCCTACCCCTGGGCACTAGACTAGTTAGGGGTCATTCACGGGTCACTGGAGATTGCGCAACGGGTGTGGTGACCTTGACGCCCACCCCACCTCCGCCTATTGTTCTCTTTTTCGGATGGTTGCGCAACCCCAGTGAACTTGGTGACCCCGGAACGTACTTGGCGATAACTTTCTCCAGGTACCTCCGATCTGGGATTTTATTAGAATTTCCTAATCAGCGTGATCACAGCTTCCTGGCAGTCTTTTTCCCATCTTTCTAGCATGTATAATAAGAATATTCATAATTAATTAGCTGATTGCGCAACCGCCCCACCCCCCGAGGGTCGCCTGTGACCCTTCGGCGACCCCTGTCACGTGACTTATTTCAGCCAATCGGAGCGAAGCACCGGGTCAAGGTCGGGTCAGGTTCGTCGCAGTCACGGCTCACGCGCATGGCGAGTGATTGTCACGTGAGTTTCGGGCTATAAATACCAGCCCAAAATCGCCCCGAAATCTTCAACCTTTCGGGACCTCCGAGACGCTATTCCAATTCCCTGTCGAGCAATCTCCAGGACGCCTCGCCCGACTGGCCCCTGTCGGTCGAGCATCTCCCGACAGTAACTTCCCCCCGTCGACGTCACATTCCGGCGGTGCCTGCCCGGTCGATCAAGCCCTATCCCGGTCAGCTGAGTCCTCCCTTCCCCCCGTCCGACGTCACATTCCGGCGGTGCCTGCCCGGTCGACCAAGTCCTGTCCCGGTCAGTTGAGTCCTCCCTGCCCTACAGTCCCCCGTGTCAGCACAGCAACAGCATCAGCATCAGCATCAGCATCAGCACCGACATCAGCGACGCCCCGACAATCCCGAGCCTGCGCAGCTGCGACTCCGAGCCTGACCCCGATCTGCCCGAGGCTGAACTCCGAGCGGCTGAGGTAAGTTACATCCATTCTCTGTTGCTGGAACTCCTGCCCTTGTGTGCCATTGTTTGTCTAGGCATAGTTGCAGTTAACTTACTTAATATAGCGCATCGTGCCGCCTGGGTGGCTGATTTAGGCTTCATAGTAATAATCTACAAATTCATTAGGATTCTTTTACTTCTTTAATTGTTTCATTAAGCCATGCCGCAGCTGGCTTAATCCGCTAGTGCGCCGCCGTGGGGATCAATGCCTGAGATTGGAAGCCGGCCCAATGTACTTTAATGTGAAGCCAGTGGCGCGATTAGGAGTAGTTAGCGCGCCCCTGGCCATCTTAGCTAGATAATATTTCATCCCCCCAAAATCCTCTAAAATCGTGCACAGACAGGAGCCAATAAGAGTCGCTCATTTCACCTTGCTAGGCGCTTGCGATCCTCTACCTGGGATAAAACCCCCTTTATAACAGATACGTACTTTTAGCATAGTAGCAGCTCATGGCCCGTTTAGCGATGTAGTCTAAAGATTCTAATCCGGGATCAACCTCGAAAAGACACTCCCTGTGCCCTTAGAAAGTCCTTGTTAGAGCCTGTCAGCCTATCTAGATGCCCCTGCACAGAGTCCCTTAATTCGGCTATTGTGCTCTGACTGATGCCCTAAAACAGCTGGCAATAACACCGCCCGGGAGCCCCATCTCGTTAGGAGGCAGTTACAGGAGTCTGTCGCCGCAGGAGGCTGGTGGCAGGTCCTGGGTTCGCACCCCAGGATTACCGTTACAAAACTCCTTGGGCCAGTCTTAGCACTATAGGATCTTAGCCGCTCAGCCACACCCAAAGCTACCAAATCTATCATCTGGGGGCGGGTCAAACAGGAAGGCAAGGCCTGGTTGGCGTTGGAGCCAGACTCACGCAGCCAGCACAGCCAGGTGGGGCTGTAAATACATCATAATCATCCCTTTGATAAAGGAAATTTGACAAAGTGACCAAATTTTAAGACAGCCCCAGTGACTACTTAACGAAGAATTTTGGAATCGGTTGACGAAATGTCCAGTTGGCGAAATGGCAGTTGACGAAGTTGACTAGGATCCAGTCCTACAATCAAGGATTCATGCATAGTATGCCAATAATGTTGCTTTTATGATTTATATATCATAGAAGCAAAATTTTTGCAAAGCAAATATGATTTATATATTGCTTTGTCTTTTCCCAAAATACAATATACGAATAGAATATTAATACATAAAGTACCTCAATTTCAAACATCAAATTCGAAAGAATCAATTCTGTTGACCTTTTTTTGCTATGTGTTTAGTGTATATCACTATTGATCTAAGTGAACGTTCAAATACTTTCAATATAATAATTAATCACTAGTTTAACAGAAAACTAACCTTTGGGACTAGTTGTTCAACTGCTTGTAGAACTTCGAAAATATATTTTAAAAGTTTGCTTAAGGCTTTCTAAAGCGTACCCCCAAGATTTCAGAAAAAAATATTTTTAGGGGCTATTTTCGCTATATGAGTTGTTTATGAATGGCGAAAAATACCCTTCATCCTCTCCCAAACTGACTTATCCCCCATTCCAAAATCCTCGCATTGGCTCAAACGCATCTTAGAAGTCTTTACGGGCCATTTTTAGGCATTACAGGCACATTTACGGGCATAAAATAAGTCTATTGCAGGCGCAGTTTGCTTTGGGCCATCTTAAATATAATAATAATATTCGCAGGAGGGATGTAGGTACCCTGTCGCTTCTAAGTGTCATTGCCCCGCAACTAGCGAGGAGGCATTACTGCCCGATTTCGCTGACACTAAGTACGGTACTCAGGCATAAACTCACATGCACGGTGCGCAACGGTAAATCGAGAGCCGGCACGAGAACGACACATCTCCCTCTGGATTGTCAACTCCCTACCTTTCGTGGCTGTCGTCTTCTATCATAGGACCAAAAAGTTTGTATTTATGTGTATATCCAGATACCTGGGGCTGACTTCAAGATCGGGAATGAAAGGCCAGAACATAGGTTAGGCAGCAAATCGAGGGCATATGTGTAAAACGGTAAAGCCAGAAAGCCGAAAATCAACAAAATATTCTAACTTAAAAATTTAAGTACCATAAAACAGCACAAAATATGTAAATAAGCAATTACGAGTACAAAAATCCTATCTAAGGAATAAAAAAGAGGAAAAAAGTAAGATAGATAGGACCAAGTGACCTCCCAAAAAACCTGCCTCGGCTTCGAGAGTCGCCGAAGTCAATCTCTCTCACTAGCTTGATGATGCTGTAGTCGCTTCACAACAGTCTGCATGCATATTGTATATCAAATGGATATCTGCAGTGCTTACGCACTTAATCATAGCATTGTTGATTTTTCCATCCTAGCACTCCTAGCTAATTGCTATTAAGCTCAGAGACCCTGGCTAGCAGCTTTGGCGCGCATTCGGCCTCAGCATTGTCGCCCCTTTCCAGTAGTAGCATTGGCACCTTTTCCTTCGAATTTGGCGCCACTTTTTCGGTTGCTTTGGCATCAAAAGATGCGAAGCTTTTGCGCCTCCTGTCAGCTGTATAGTTCACTAGAGTTCAACCGGAAGTGTCCAGCACACGCAAACAAGATGCACAAAATTTTCAGATTATTCAAAACAATCCAGGCTCTAAACAATCGTTAAGAGTGGATGTCAGGTCACATTATAATTTATTATAGTCTTTAGCTATTTCTCTCATCAACAAAACAATTTGCTCGCATTTGATGCAATCGCAAGTTAAATCGTTTAGCGGTTGTGCTGTTGCACTGGGTGTGTGTGTGTGGGTGTGGGTGAGTGGTCGAATTGTCTTGGGAATATTCATCTATTTGAATAAATTTGGAATCAGTCTAAGCATTAATGTCATTTTTAACATTGATTTACGATTATTATATTACTACATACAATGCACACAGATAAATCGCCGGTAACTGGGGGGCGGTCCTATCTCTGACAGGTACCTAAACAGCTGAAATACATCTACATGGAAACTTTGTCACCCAGTCGCATGCTTTTATCTGCTATCAATTTGTCCTCAGAGGCTGGTAAAGCTCAAGGAGGAGAAATCTGTTTTCTGGGACTCGACCAAGGACCACTAGTAGATACTTAAGAAGTCCTTGGACTCGACATTCAGAGCCGAGGCCCATCTGCCTCAATCTAGCACCCAGGGCTCATATTTATATTGCTGCATTACTCAAAGAACCACTTACGATCGAAGTTCGAGTCATCATGTTCTGCATGTTTAATTCTTTGCAATGGTCTTCCATGGTTGTGATTTGCGCATTACATAACTCAAAAAACAATTATTAGAAATTTAACATAATTATAAGTTCTTAAAAGTAGCTTATTTCATTGACCATCTTGACGCGCAAGGTATAAAATAGTTATACTATAACATTGCTAAACATTCAATAGACTGTATCTACCGTGCGGTTTACGGCAAAATCATTTTGCCTGCTCTTGAATGTTGCATGTTCAGTCTTTTAACAGGGCTTCAAATAGCAAATGACCGACCTATAGATTGTTGTCTATTTACAGTTAAATTCAAAGAGCAATAAATTTGTGTGACGAAAAGTTAGGAGTTAAATGGGCAAAGCCGAATTCAGATTAAGCCTTCGAAGCAGATAATTATAGAGATACTATCTATGTAGTAGCTAGTTAGAAAGCAACAAATGATTACAGATTTTAGATTACAGCAGAATGTAAGCTCGCCACCTCGAGGCACGTATCAATCCCATGCTAATACCCTTTTGTTCGAGCGGTCAAAGACGAAGTTTGTTTTTGTTTTGAAAAGCAAACTGAAAATCAAAAGTCAGAGCGGCGTTTTAAGATTGCTGGAATGATAGGGTCAAGGCAGTTCAATGAAATTTACATAAATTAACGCTGCACATGAACTCGCGCCGGTCACAGCGTACGCACAGGCCCTAGTGACTACACGATGTTTATGCTAAACCCGCAAATAATGGAAGCGGCAACTCACGTTTTGGATATAGTTGGAACGATCGGCTCCTTTGGATGCACTCGATGGAGTTATGTGGTATTTAACTCGCTCTAAATTGAGTCTTCGTCTCTACGCGTTGTTTTAAGTCGCGGGCGAAAAGAAAAACAGTGCTGGGGTGGTTGAGACACGCCCGAGAATAAATATTGCTATTTGCTATCAATCACAGAATGGGGTGGGCAAAGCTGGGGTAGAAAGTGCGGTGAGTGAGGCGGGCGAGACAGTGACGATAGGCCAACAAAACGTACATCGACTGAGCGTACTGGTAACAGCCAATCAACGCGGGGAGGGGTGAGAGAGGCATTGAGGCAAACTCAGCGCAAGCATAAGTGAGAAGACTTGGGCTAACACCCAACTGGCTGACGACCCGGCTTAGACCGCACCTGGGGGGTGGGGGTTGCACGCAGACGCCGTAAACTTTGATGAGTCAAATAATAATATAAAAAGTTTGGGTGACATGTGTAAATAATATGAGCGTATGCGCCAGCCAAACAGTACAGTTTGGAGTCCAACTGTGATTTTTAGTTATTTTAAAATGCATCAATGGACCCCTATATTTGACTACACAACGAGTTCAAAAGGCCCATCCAGAGAACTGCTAAGAAGTATGTTTCTAAATAAACAATATTTGAGGCAAGCCGCGGGTTCACTGGAAGCGTCCGGGCATGCGGCATGCGTAAACAAATGTGCTGGAAATTTCCAAAATTTTCCACGAAAATCCAGCCTGGACAAGGTCTATAAAATACGGTGTCGGCCATTAAGAAATATGGTTAGATTTTAGCACCCTTGCAGCAACAAAATCATGGATTTGCTGCAATTGCTTGTCATCGCCTGGATTGGCTGTAGCTGTGCAACCGCACCTAGTGCCGCTGCAGCTGCAGTTGGTGAGTTCTAAGATTGCTTTCACTGCATTCTTGAAACAGTCGGAGATAGCGCACGGCTTGCAGCCGCTCCTAGACTATACTAAATCATCTTGGTATCATAACTCTGGGCTCATTCGTCATCATTATTCAAGCCTTATGCTCCATTATGATTTAATGCTTTGTTCATTACATGATTTAAGGCTTTTGCGACGTTATTATAGGCGTGTTTTTCGCAATCATTCAAGCCTTATGCGTCATTATGCTTTTGGTCTTACTTGCCTAGGTAAATTTGCAAATGGATTGTTAAAAAGCAGAAGGTTGTTTATTAGGTGTTCAAATTTTATTGTTATTTTGCTCAAGGGAATAGTTTAGCATCTGAAGGCCTCTACGAGTTTATGCTTGCTGGATGCACCGTTTAGTTTTGAAAGGAGGTACTTTTGAAAAGAGTGTCAAATTTTTTTTATTCTTATGTTACTGTTGATGCAACTGGAGGGTGACTTATTTATTTGCTCTGAAACAATGAAAAGAAATGATAAGATTTTTTCCCTTATAACTGGAGTTGTAGCCTAGTGGCTAGGGCGTCTGCCTTATTACCGGAAGGTCGTGGGTTCGAACCCCGGCCCAAGGAGATAATTTGTGCCCTTGACCAAGACACTTAATTCCGCATTGCTTCAGTCCACCAAGCTGAGATCGGATACCAGTTTGAGCTGGGTAAATTTAGGGTGGGTGTTGCAGCCCCTCCAGCCCGTCAGGCTGAGCAACTGTACGAGCTACACAGCCCTAGGATGTTCCGCGCAACTAGCTGCGGCTGTGCCGTGGGCTGTACATCCGGTTGAAAGGTCGGGTGTCTAAATTTATTTTTATTGATGTTTTTAATCCCTTTTAATGCAGTAATCTTATTATTTAAGCCCTGTGAGTGCAATTCCCCGTTCCCAGCTGCCTGAGCAGCTAATCAACAAAATCATACTTTACCAGCCCTTCATTATATCATCTATCCATGCATCAATCTGCAACTTCGTTTTTCTTATATTAAACAATTAATCAATCTAATAATGCTTGGCATCTTGCCATCCGATCATCAAATTTTAGTTGCATTGATAAGTTCATAGTTGTAGCCAATCGCAGAGACCGCACCAAGTTGCAGTACTGTCGTCAAAGTGTCTCATTATTTTATCAATGTGCCAGGCGCGCCAACATCTGGCACAATCCTGTGCCCGGAAAATTTCGGCCAACCGGGTGCTTACTACTATAATTCCCACGTGTACAATTGGACAATCCGCGGTCCCAAAGCAGTGGCCATCCGGTTCCACTTCGCCGAGCTCGAGCAGATCTACGACCGTCTAGAACTGTTCGAGAGAGTCGAAAATTTGGACGAAGCTGACAGCAGAGGCCCAAAATACCGGATTGACGAACGCAATGCCACCAGCCAAGTATTCGAACTAATTGCTCCCGTGCTGATTCGATTTACCACAGACGTTAGCGTAGCTAAGAGAGGATTCAATCTGACTTACACGCTGGAGGATTCACTGGGTGAGCGAAATTTCAGTATCAAATACTATAATGTACAATATTGAGCTTAAGCCGAGTTAATCAACTATAAGCCTATGATCTTGATCTATGAGGATTGACATAAAAACTGGGCAACATGGATCAGAGTGCTGATGTGTTACGCACTCGAAAATACCCGATCTAATGATTCAGTAGGCAGCAGCTGAAAGCAATTTTACACTTTCTAGAGTTGCGCCATAGGCTGTAATTCTGGTCGAAATATCTGGTGTCTAAAAAACTATGCGAAAACAAAACAAATATTGTTAAAATTCACTTTGGTTCAGTGCGATACCGAAATCTCTCCGAGCCTAGCGCTGACATAACCTGTTCTGAGCCGGAAATCGATGGCCAAGAATCCAACAGTCTTGCTGTCGACTACCGGTGGGTGATTGACAGGCCCGGCCCGATAGACCTCAAGCTTTACTTCTCTGACCGAGTCAGAATCTATCAGTCGACGAAAACGCCAAGCGAAGAGCCCGTCTTCACCGACGGTCCCAAGCAGACCGAGACGGTATCCGAGTTCAAGCTGTTTGGTCCGGTTCTGGTGCGCGTCTCAACTACAGAACCAAGGGGACGAATTTTCAGGCTCCTGTATAAAGGTGCCAGAGGAGGTTAGTGGCTGCTTCCGATTTTATTCCGATTTCATTGATCAATCGCCTGATAAGTGCGTCGCCACCGTTTTTACTCTTCAGCGTTTTCCGTGCCGACTGAACTGATTCGAACGTACAAAGGAGAACGAGTCTGCAGTAGTCAAAGTGAAGACTCGCAAAGCACTCTTGGCAATCCTACGAGAGCCTGGACAATCGCGGTGAACCCTCAGCAGACTGTGGAGCTGCAGCTGTTTGATGCCGATGGAGGCCAGCCTCATGGCGATACAGTCAGCGTGTACGCGGGAGTCGAGCCTCAGCTGAGCAAGTCGCCGATATTCAGTCACACCGGGCAGCTGGGTAAGCGGAAGACCGTCAAAGTGAACGGGTTCGTCACCGTGGTGCTGAATGCTGACGCCAGGGGCACAAGTCGTGGGCTCCGCTTTTCATACATTGTTGATAACGGTGAGGCAGGGATAAGCATATAACATGACATATTTCGATTAGTTTGAATTTAATACAGTTCAGGTTATTGTTGTGCTCAGTTACTTTTAATTTATAAGCTAGTTTTAAGCTAACTTACCAGCTTTTAAGTTTTATTGAATCTTCTAGGATTAATTATTAATTAATTAATATGAAAGGATTAATATTGCTAAGGTAATTTTTTCTCGTTCACAGTTGTTCGAAATGAGCCCAGAGGAGTAATCGAGTGGGCAAACGAGCCGTCCGTTGCAGTTATGGATTACCGTTGGTTAATCAACAGAAGCAACAGAATTAGCATTGGATTCAGTTCAGTGAACTTTGCGCTGACTGACAAGCTATTCATATACGAAAATACAACTTCTGAAGCTGAAGGAGCCGCCAGATTTCTAGTCATGGATCCAAGTGTGATTGGGTCGGAATTCCGGGTATCCGGACCCGTATTGATTCGATTTACTGCTCGCGGAGAGCAGCAACGAAGGAACTTCAGGCTTGAGTACGCCGATGATGAGTCATCAAGTGAGTTCAGAGTGGCTTCCGATGTAAAACTTGACTCCTAGCGATTAACAAGATAAATAATGAAAATTTCAGACACAAACATGGCCGTTGAACTGATTATCGGCTACAAAGGCGTCAGAACCATCGACCTTGAGAGCGGGATGCTTTCCCTAAACTCAGTCACGGCGTGGATAATATCCCCCAAGCCGGGGCGCACAGTCCTGCTACATCTGCCCGAGCTGCCTACTGACATTGGGAACACGATAAGCCTTTACAAAGGAGCTGTCACGAATCTGTCGGATCCTGGCTCGCTGAACCAGCTGGCCTATGCAGGATACGTAATGTACAACGGACCTGTGACTGTCGTTTATCAAATCAAAGAGTCACCCAACACCGACAGGCAACTTAACTTCATGAAAAATTACAAAATTAATCAAGCCGAGGGGCTCACCTTTGCGTTTCAGATAGTTGCCGGTGAGACACGGGTTTTATTTTAGGTGTTTTTGCGAGAATCGAGTAGCGGTTTGTTTCCAAATTACTTGAGTATCAAAACTACCAGAGCGATGTACTGTTTCGTTTCCTCATCAAAACCTGAGGAAAAATAGACTAAAATCCATTTTAGATTTCGAAACTAATTCCATAATTCAGTCGAATCGTATGGAATCCGAAAACGGTGAACCAAGCTAGGAATAATTACGATTTCTCAACTTCTCAAAGCTGGTCGCGGTATTATTTTATTCAGCTAATTAATTAGTATTGGCATACCTATCAACTTTCAAATAGTTAAGATAAAATGTGAATAACATAGCTTAAAATTGTAGAAGCAAAGGATTCGCCCCCATTAACAAATGGTTTTAGTTTTCATATCGAAACAAGCTTTTATTTCACAGTTTTCACAGAAATTAGCTTAGTTGAAACACTTGTATTGCAGCACCGAGTCCGTTTACGGAAAACTCGGGCTCGATTCGATTTCCTGAGAAATCCGGCGAAACTTACGAAAGTAACATGGAATATCGATGGACAATCAATCGCCTGAATTATGTTGTCATCACTTTCTCATCCGTGGACATTGACTATGGCAATGATGTCATCGAGCTGTACGAGGAGACCTGGGAAACCGAGCAGCCGCAGAAGGAGAAGCTGAAATTCACCCTGACGCAACGAAATGCAACTTCGCTCGGTGCGATCAGGCTGGCGGGTCCCGTTCTGGTGCGTTTCGTCACTGACGAAGGCCTCGTAGGCCGGGGATTCGCGTTTTCGTATACCATCGAAGAACGGACTGGTAAGATCTTCATTGATTTCTCCGTTGTGATTCCTATTAAAGGGATGGGAACCTATTTTTGAGAATTCTCAAACTTCTACCAAAAATATTTTTTCATAGCTTTTAAAGGAAGCAAACAGAAACTGCGACTGTCGTGTGTCCGGAAATCTCAAGGATAGAGCTTTTGTAACCGGATGCCCTTGCAATAACAAGTTAGCGCAAGGGAATGCTTTAAGATTAAACTGGCTCTCCAGAAAAAAAACTTATAATGAAGAGGCAGTTCACCTTTTTTGCTTGGTTGTTATTATCGGAGCAATGACGAGCTTTGTCTTTATATTTTTGTAAAGCTAAACTGAAAGCTATTGAAAGAGTTAAATATTTAAAATTAAATGACATTATTTTATGCCTTCATCGAAACTATCCGATTGAACCTGCTGCAGTTCATCGAGTTTTGGACTACGACCCCGGCAACATATTCTGCCCAGAGGAAGCGCTCGTGAACTATGAGAAGTCTCTGGATTATCGATGGACAATCAATAGAAAAAGTATTATTTTCATCCGATTTGATTTTCTCGACATTCGTGACAATATCGAGCTGTACGAAAAGGTTGGCGACAGTGGCGAATTGGACCCGAAGAAATGGAAACTAAATGTCACTCAGGAGTCCTCCGAGGCAGCAAATGTCACCCTTATTGGTCCGGTGCTTATCAGGTTCAAAACCAACGACAGGGTCGCAGCTCGCGGTTTTCAGCTGTATTACCGATCTGGAACTAAAATTCGTGAGAAATCCACTAAGGTTTGATTTTTTGCGTGCTAGAATTTTACTTTCCGCCTCGCAAATGTTTTAGTGAATTCTGGAAACCTTACTTATCCTGAGAGCTACGGTTACCGAAAGTACGACGACAACATCGACTACACATGGAGTATTCCGGATGAGAAAACCATAGTGATGACATTTCATCGCTACGAAACGGAGATATGTTGCGATTTTATTTCTTTATACGAGAATAGACAGCCGACTGATAAGCCAGATGATAACTGGACGCGCAAAATTTCCGGAGCAGCTTTCAGCGAGACATACACTCTGAGAGGGCCTGCACTCGTTAGGTTCAAGACTGACTCATCGAAAGCTGATGCTGGGTTCAATATGTCCTATTACCTGGAAGATTACTCGAGTAAGTAAAGTCTGCGCATCATTGAGCAAATAAAATTGAATCGCTAATTAATCGATCATTTAACCATATTGTAACCAATTTAACTGCAGCCTTATCAGCGGATTCTGGTGAAGTCTCGTGGATGGAATCTCTTGAAAGTCAAGGAACCGTAAAAGTAAACTACATCTGGAGCATCGCACGCAAAGCCGCCGTGGCAATCAAGTTCAGTGACGTAAAAATTTCCGACTGCTGTGATAAGATCCTGTTAATAAAGAATGATTCGTCTACTACAAGATTCACTCTGACTATGAGAAATGCAACTTCGCAAACGTACAGAATTATGGGACCAGCACTGGTCAAGTTAGTTGCCGAGGGAAAGCCAATCTCTCGAGGCCTTAACTTTTCTTATGAAATAGAAAGCCGATTTGGTGAGTCTTCAAAAATCACAAGTTTGAAATGAGAATTCGAACTTATAGTTATACTTGTTCATTTGCACCAAACTCACATTTTTACCGTCACATACTGAAATTTTTTTTGGTTTTAGTAATTCTGAAAACCAGTTACCAAGCTCGGGGTGATATCAACGGGCTGTCTAACGACTTGAGAGTGTCTTACCAGCCAGATACATGCGACAGAGACGGATACGAAGTTGAGATTGATCACAGGTGGGTCATTGACACATCGGACGTTGTCAGCATTAGATTTTTGTACGCTGCATTGCAATCTGGTTGCGATTCAATGGAACTCCACGAGATGACGAAAGTGAAGACGCTGAGCAGCCTCGTGTTCAACCTGACGAATATTTCGTCAAGCATCTGGCTGCAATCCGAATTCAGAATAAGAGGCCCAGTTGTTATTCGGTCTGTATCAAGCAGGACGCTTCCCATGGCAGTGCCGTTCAGGGTGGTTTACAGGACTTACCGAAAAGGTAGGATGAATGATTGCTGCATGATTTTCTTGAATTGCGATTTCAGACTTTGAGATCAATAATACATGTGTGTCTTTAGAAAAATGGGGTGTTCGGATTTCCGTATTTTCCCTACTCCGAGCCCCGAAGCCCGGTGCAAAAACTCGACCCGACTCCGAATCTCAACAGCTCCTCAACAGCGGAACATAGACTCCTTAGTTTGGCGTGTAACGGCTCCTTTTTAATGTAGATAGCAACTGCAATGGCTAGTTTGTGCGAAGAAAAAGCTTTTGTTTGGGGCCCAGTGGGTAAGAGTCCAAATTATGAAAAAAATGCACGGTTTAGAAAAATTGAATGAGTTAGTGTTGAGTAAATGCAACAGAAAAATTTAGAGTCCCAGTTGCAACACCTTGGAGCAAATTAGTTTATTGCAGCTAATTAAATGCAACATGATGGAGGCATAAAACTCCCATCGTCCAAAAGCATGCTATGCCACAAGCACGAAATATCAGATGCACGAAATATCATATCGTGAAAAGTCTAAGCTGGCGACGAAGGCTGGCATGCTTTTCGATAATTGTTTATAGAAACGCGTTCTAACAATGTAGAGTTTCATGCTTAGGATGGCGAACCTGAAATAACTAAATATATAATTTTAGATTTATCGAGGCCTTCTCAATTTCTGCGAGCTTTTGAGGGAGAGCAGAGCTGCATAGAATCCGACAGTATTAATAACTGCCGACCCAATACTGCTAGATCGTGGTCAATTGCGGTGAACCCTCAGCAGACTGTGGAGCTGCAGCTGTTTGATGCTGATGGAGGCCAGCCTCATGGCGATACAGTCAGCGTGTACGCGGGAGTCGAGCCTCAGCTGAGCGAACCGCCGATATTCAGTCACACCGGGCAGCTGGGTGAACGGAAGACCGTCAAAGCGAACGGGCTCGTCACCGTCGTGCTCAGGACTGACGGCAGTGAGGCGAGGCGTGGTTTTAGCTTTTCCTACTCAGTTGGAAATGGTAGAGCTCAAATATATTGCACCTGCAATATTATGAACTTTTTTTATTGTTTCATGTGCGTTTATGTAAGCGATAATTTTTCTAATTTTTTCAGTTATTCTACGAGATACATCTGGATTGATACAATTTCCACTAAACGAATCCGACAGCTCAACTTTCGAAGTGGACACGGATTGTAAGTGGCTAATACAGAGCAGAGCGGTACTCAATGCTGTGCGCATCAGACTGACCTCGTACAATTTTCTGCCTGGCGACCAGCTACACCTGTACGAAAACGCATCGTCCGAGATAGAGGACAATCGAAGATTTGTGATAGCGGATGCCAGCTCCATGGATTCGGAGTTCATCCTGTCCAGGCCAGTCGTTGTTCGTTTCACTGCCGCTGGCGATGGCAGACGAAGAAACTTTAGGTTAACATATGAGGCTGTCGACAAACTAGATGGTAAGTTTTAAAAAATGGAAGTCAAAAGAATTTATTTTCGCAGAACAATAGTGAATAAAATTGCTTTTTAACTACCGGAAACAACTTGCAGGGGAAAATTCCTATGAAATCATCAGAAGCAGTCGAGGTACTAGGCGCAGCTATCCCGACTCTGACAGGACTGTGAGCCGAGGGGTCTCAAACACAGTTTGGATCATCGAGCCCAACAGAAATCACCAATTTACTGTCCACGTTTTGTTAAAGAAAGCTGAATTTGACAGCTCTGAAAATTGTGCTTTTAGCATGACTGCTTTTGCCGGAAATTGGCTTACTGATAGAAACAGTACTAAGAGCCTGCCACCATCAATTCATATTAACTACAATGATACGGTATCCATTCAGCTGCAAAAACTATTCGATTCATCAATATCTGGAGCCTATTGTAGCTCAGTTGGATTTGACTACCAAATCAGAAACGGTCAGTCACTAACCTGTGTGCAGCGTGCTGCTTCTTTGTTAAAAAGTCTTAGTTTTCAGGCCCCTAAATCGCCCCTAAAGCATAGACGAAAAAGATAGCTAAGCTCTTGGTTGACAAACTAAAGACAAACTTGAATAGACCATGGCCGTTACACTGACAGCTTGGGAATATAAGCTCATGTTTCTGAGAAAAAATTATATAGCCTACAATGGACAGAATCTCGAAAAGGGAATAAACTTGATGTAGTAGATAAACAGGGGAAGTTCACCATTCAGTTCGAGTTTAGCATGATGCGAAACTACCCGTTTTCTTAATTATTTTAGTGCACGTTTCAATGACAGAGGACTCAGGCAGCTTCCGCTGTCCCGAAGAGCCTGGCTCGACTTACGCTAACGAAATGGAGTACAGATGGACCATCA
The DNA here is from genome assembly GCA_950096795.1 of Macrostomum cliftonense. Classification (NCBI taxonomy): domain Eukaryota; kingdom Metazoa; phylum Platyhelminthes; family Macrostomidae; genus Macrostomum; species Macrostomum cliftonense. Next base: position 132,725 of record CATNEM010000098.1, on the reverse strand, counting down.
ACCGAAGGAACTTTATTCTCATCACGGTCACATCTGCGGACATCGGCTACGGAAACGACATCATCCAACTGTACGAGATGACTGACGGAGAAACAGACGAGCCAGAAGAGAGCAAGCTGAAGTTCTCGTTGACGCAGGAGAATGCCACATCGGCAACTTATAAGCTGATCGGCCCCGTGCTGGTCAGGTTCACCACTGACAAAGATCTAACTGGCCAAGGGTTTAGCTTGAGATACGCTGTTGAGGAGCGGACTGGTACGGTTTCATAAAATTTATTCTAGAAATGAGTATTGGACCCTGGATCTTATATTCTTGGGGGTATATTTGGGATTACTTGATTATGGAGCAAGACTAGACTGCTAGGCTAAATTAGACTAAGCAAGTTGCAAATCGTGCAATAATGAAGAGTGAATAGGTTTTCAGGTGTTGATGATGCTCGAGATGTGCATTAAAAATATGGAAAGTCATAGCAAGGGCTAGCATTTAATGTGTCAAAAAGCTAGTGAATGTAAAAAATAATACAATATTTAATTAAATTTTTGAAACGATTGATTGCAGAGTTTTTTTGCGTGCCTAACTTACTCTTCAGGTCAATCTAGTTATCGTAGCTATTCTGTATGTAGTTTTCACCTGTTTACTTATTCTTTATTTACTTTATTATTATTTATGTATTTATATAAATGCATTCTTATCGAAAGATTTTGGACTGAGCTTATAAAAAATCTTTACCCAACTTTGTAAATTCTAGTCATACGCTACTTATCCGCCGAGTCAGGAACAATCAACTGTCCCGAAAACGCAAATGAGACTTACGAGAACTTAATGGACTACCAGTGGCGAATTCAGACTAAGCGATTAGTACTTTTTACAGTCGACAGAATGGATGTCGAAGATCCAAAAGATGTAATTGAATTTTATGAGAAAACATATACAGCAGATGCTTTGGAGTCGAAAAACAAAAAGTACGCACTAACTCCGACAAGCTGGAGTTCAGAGAGATACGCACTCATTGGACCAGTGCTCATTAGGTTTAAAACTGACCGACAGAACTCGTCCAGAGGATTCAAAATTAACTTCGTTCAAGATCGGTATATTGGTGGGTACTTGATGTAAAATTCATTGATACTATATAATCTCTATTACAATAAAGTATCGTGTAAAATAACATTTATAAGCATATTTTCTTTGAAATACTTTCAGTTGACACTGGAAAGTTGCAATGCCCCGAGCTTTTTGGAACCCTTTACTACGAAAACAGCAAAACCTACGCTTGGTGGATAGGCGATCGAAGTCTTTTGGAAATTAATGTCGATTGGTACGACATTGAAGGTTTGGTTGACACAATCTCATTCTACGAAAGGACCGGGCTCTCTGAGGAAGCGAAAATTTCCAAGAAGGTGTTTCAGGTAACGATAGTTAATAGAACGGCTCAAGTCGTCGGCCCAGTGCTGATACAGTTTGTCACTGATTACAGCATCAATAAGCTGGGCTTTAATCTATCTTACTCTGCCATAAGTAGTCGAGGTTAGTCTCCACTAAGTATTTCTTTTCATTCATCATGTTTAAACTGTCCTGAAGTTGTTAATTGAATTAACTATTGATAATTTGACCGCGAATTACAGTGAAATCGAGAAACTTCTCGGAAGCAAGGGTAGACGATGTGCTGTGCTCTGAAGGTGAACAGCTTGCCATGGAAGAAGAAAAGAAATACAACTTTGAAACAGAGTACAGATGGTTCATTGGCAGACTCGACTGGATTTCAATCAATCTCTACCACGCAGACACTGTTCGACTATATGAGATGGCATCCGATCCTAGCGAGGACAAGTTGGCTTTCATTTCCGAGCACAGGTCTCGAACAAATGCAACATCGGTAGAATTCAGACTGCGTGGTCCGGTGATGCTCCGAGTCAACACAAAGCGAATGAGTGGAAATATCTTTAAGCTGTCTTATCAGAGCGGACGCGCAGGTAGCTCGTAAATAAACTTGCTTTTCTATTCTCTGAGAGTTTTTTATTCTCGAATATCGTCAGTTAAACTTGATTCTAGCGAAGCAGCTTTTTGCATTGTTTCATTCAGCGCAATCAACGCCTTCCGAAGTGATTAGAAGCGTTCAAGGCCAACGCAACGTTGAGACACCGCGAAGTGTTGACGGCACATCAAGAGCCTGGACCATTGCGGTGAACCCTCAGCAGATTGTGGAGTTGCAGCTGTTTGATGCTGAAGGAGGCCAGCCTCATCGCGATGCAGTCAGCGTGTACGCGGGAGTCGAAACTCAGCTGAGCGAACCGCCGATATTCAGTCACACCGGGCAGCTGGGTGAGCGGAAGACAGTCAGAGCGAATGGGCTCGTCACCGTGGTGCTGACAAGTGGAGCCAGAGGAGGCAGATACGCCTTGCGATTCACATTTTCTGTTGCCAATGGTAAGTCTAAATGCATTACTTATTCGAGCGTAGGTAATTAGTTGAACAAGCTACGAGCTATCTAAGTACATCAGTTTCAGTCCAAAAAGCGTCGCTAAAATAATTTGCTTTCGATTCTGGATATACTGAAAAAGGATACTCAGGCGCTTTTAAAAAATAATTTCAGTTTCCTTTTCGGAGTCTGAGGGACAAATCAGCTACCCTTCGCAAGGTACTGAAATTAACGGCAGCCAGGATTATCGCTGGATTATTGACGGAAGTAGCGACTTTATAATAAGGTTCAGCTCGCTGGATCTCACTGCCAACGACACGGTGCAACTATACCAGAGCACGAACTCCGAGGTGGAAGACAATCTGAAATTCGTTGTGACTGATTCGAGTGCTAGCAGCTCGGAGTTCAGGCTGTCTGGTCCTGTGCTAGTTCGCTTCACCGCCAAAGACGGAAGCAGGGGTGGAGGCTTCCGGCTGACTTACGCAGCTGCTGCTGATGGTAATTGGCTGTTGTTCCTCATAAAAAAGTTATGAAGGGAAACACATTATAGTCTTCTTAAATTTCAGATTTCTCACTAGCAACAGAGGTGATCAAGGGCAGCAGAGGGGCGAGAATCTGCTATCCAGCGGCCGGATCAACTGTCCTTCCGAAACCTTCACCAACAAGGTGGATCGTGGCACCAACAGGTTCTCATGAATTCGTGACACATCTGATGTTTACCAATGCAACGAACTCATCTTCCGTAAAGATATTTGCTGGGAACAATGAGATTTTAAGCAGCCCAGATATGCTAACAGCTGCCAATCCGATCCCGTTTTCAAGTCACGTGACATACAAAGGCAGCCTAGCCGTTTTATATCAGCCCGAAGTGTCAATGAGAGTGATGGGAGAAGTCGGATTTCAGTATCAAATTCGAAGCGGTGAGCCCTCAAAATATAATTAGTGAGGCAAACGAAACCGGTTTGACTTAAGATTTATGCTTCCTCCTCCGCAGTGCACGTCTCAAAGACAGAGGACTCAGGCAGCTTCCGCTGTCCCGAAGAGCCTGGCTCGACTTACGCTAACGAAATGGAGTACAGATGGACCATCAACCGAAGGAACTTTATTCTCATCACGGTCACATCTGCGGACATCGGCTACGGAAACGACATCATCCAACTGTACGAGATGACTGACGGAGAAACAGACGAGCCAGAAGAGAGCAAGCTGAAGTTCTCGTTGACGCAGGAGAATGCCACATCGGCAACTTATAAGCTGATCGGCCCCGTGCTGGTCAGGTTCACCACTGACGAGAAAATTGTCGGTCAGGGATTCAGTTTGTCTTATGAGATTAAGCCTCGAATAGGTAAAGAGAGCACTTTACATTTAAATAGACCATAAGTTTTTAAACTTAAACCGCAGTCATGGAACATTTTTTAGTTCTCACTAATATGTCACAAGAATCAGGCAACATTACCAGCTTGGAAGGAATAAACAGTACTATGGAGCGGTGGATGGAATACAAGTGGCTGGCCGCAGGAAGAAATATTTATGAGCTGAAGTTCAACTGGACCTACCTAGGAACTGATAGAAGCAACATTGAAGTTTATGGTAGTGCGGATTCGGCCAATGCAGTTGCTGACAAGCGGAAGCTGTTGTTCATTTTAACCGACTCAAATGCCACATCAGCTGCCTACTCAGTAAATGGACCGCTACTCATCCGAGTAAAAACTGGCAGGCTGTTTAACGGGCGGGGCATCGCATTTTCGTACAAAGCTGGGCCGATTTTAGGTAATGCTTTGAGGAAACTGTTTAAAAAATTGCATTTCTGAACTCTGGTTTAATGTAACTGGAGTATGCAACTGACAGTAATTTTTGGGCATGAAAAATTCTTTAAATTTATCGGCAATGCTTATTCTCGTGAGCTCATTAAAACAACATGTTACCGAGTGATTTTTTCAGTTTCCGAAGAGTCCGGTGTCATTCAATGTCCGGAAAATTTCGGAGCCACATCTTACACATACTACGAAAACAACAAAGACTACAAGTGGCTGATAGACCAGTCAAGCTTAATTAACTTCCGGATGAATTCAGCAAGCATTGAGGAGGGCTACGATAAAATATTTGTTTACGAAAGATTCGAAGTCCTTGATGGCATCAACGATAGCAAGGCACTGACTTTTTACAAGAGCAATGCGACGGCAGCTAGATTCAGTCTGCAGGGCCCCGTTCTGATCCGGTTCAAGACCGATTCAAGTGTTGTCTCAACTGGATTCAGTCTGGCCTACTCCACTGAGAGCCTGGATGGTGAGTTCACACCTTTGATGAAAGAACTCGGAAAGTATGATAAATTACAAGTACATAGACATAAATAGGGAGACATAAATGTACATGTAGACTGAGGTTTGACTATAGGCTCAGCTCATGAATCATTCTCTCCTTTTCTCACAGGAGAATCGACAACAACGAGCTGGATTTAATCAGAATGCTGTTTGTTGATGTCGTGGAATAGAAATCGGGATAAGGCTTGATAATACTGCAACAGAGTACTTCAAATTAATTTTTTATAAGACTATGCATGAGGCAGTAATCAAGTTTTTAACTACGGCTTTATTATGTTTGGATCTAATTTGCTTCCTGCGTAGAACGTACTGATTTTCAATTATTAATGTCTGATATTAACGGAATTATCATTCGAAAACCCGCACTATTAGTTAATATTTCTACTAAGAAACCCGTGTGCATACTTCGAGTAGTGATCTTTGCAAAAAAACTCATGGTTAAATTTCTCTTCTTGCTGGTATTGTACATTCAATACATAATTTATACACAAACTCTATTTTCAATAAAAAAATTTCTGAAAAAATTGTATTATTTTTACCATGGTTATTACTTATGAATCTCTACTGCTCACTAATAAAAATGTAATTTTATTTTATCTTACAGTGTCATTTTTAATAAGATCAGTCGAAGCAAAAATAAAGCTGTGGCAAAATATAGTTTTAATATCACTTCAATTCGATAGATTACCAGCAATAAAAGTCTACGACTTTTAATTTCAGTTATTACACCCAAGGACCATCAAAAGGCACTCTAGTAGTCCTTGATTAATACCACACAGAAGAGAACGACTAAATTCGTGAAAAAAAATTCGTTCCAGTTAGAACTTAGTCCCTTCTCCATCATAGGCCGTTCTCTATTCAAAAATATGATTTTCAATCGCAATATTTATGTAAGGAAGATTCATCAGCGTCACGAGATTCACCCGATGTCAGCTGATCCGATAGTTGCTCTGACTCAGGCTATTGGTGATTAGGAATCAACAGCCAATAAACTACCAATGGAGGGCTACATACATGGATAGTTTACGAGTTAGCCTTTTATAGGCTTTTAAACCAGTTATAAACCGGCTTAAGGGGACAAATTAAAATTAATATTCTTGGAGGAGGGATACGATGCCATAAGGCAAACTATTTGCAGGAAATTGGATTCAAAATCGACGCTGATAAAGTGAATGCATGCATTAGAAAATCCACGGAATCCGACGGAACTTGAAGCCACTTCTGGTCAGGTAAACGGGCTCTGCAGCGACCAAGCTGTCTCACTAGACAAGCCACCGCGCAGTCAAGGACCACTAGTAGATACTTGAGAAGTCCTTGCGCGCAGTCTGCTGAAGCCAAATAGTTACTCGTATATCCGATGGACAGCTAACACGACAAAGCATTCGATAAGACGAGCTGACCAAACTGAGCGAAGTAGACGGACAAATCTCGGCTAAAACGACTGCATGGGATTTGTGTTCCAACAAATGCAGAAGAACAAATGAGTTACGTTAAGTTTCTCATAAAGATCCGTGATTAAAAGGAGGATTATTAGTGAGACTCGCGCTAGATTAAGCTAACAGTTCCTCCTCCGCTAATTTAACGGTAGTGGCAGCGAAAAGCAACTAATAGTAAGCTCTACAGCAATCGACTACCTAAATTCGTTAAATCGCCGAACTCGCGCATGAAATTAATAGTCCAGAGAGCAAATCAAATAATCCAGTGTAAGCCTATTCGAGTATCCATTGTTAGAGTTTGTGCCATTAAGACCGCTCAGCTACCGCTTAGCTACCCTTCCCCCGGACTTTGATGACCCGGCAGTGGAGCTCCCCGAATATCAGCACTATTTTTGTTAAATCGATTCGGTTTCGAAGAAAGTTTCCCGCGATTTCAACTGCAAACTCCGAGCGCCAAAATCTTCATCCTTGAGAACAAACCACAAACATTTTCAAACCCCGCCCTCACCTGTTTAAAAATTGGATTTCAAGTCGGGAGCCTAGATGCCAGCAGACCTGCAATCCGCAGGCTGCAGACTGCAGAGAGCCAGGTGCCAAAAACTTACGCTTACATGTTAGGTTTACACCAGTATTTTTCAGTAGCGACAATAAATGACCTTTTTGCATGTTTGCCTATTTCCGTGCTTCATTTTACTTCTTTGTCTAACTAAGGCTCGACAATTGACAAATACCTCGAATCCAGGGCTAAAAAATCTGGATGCTAAATGGCATCAGAGGTCAAATATCAGGATGCCATTTACTATATAAGGATGCTATGGCATCCCTATGGCATGAATAAAAACCCAGATTACATGTCATTCTGCACTGTTCCACATCTTAGTCAAGACTCTGTGACTTATCAAGTCAAGCTGGAATTATGTAGACTAGGCCCAGCTAGAATAGAATGCTTGCAATTTTTTATTTTATTTTATTTTTGCGTTGTAACTTTGTAAATTAAAAAATGCCTGTTATAAATATACTGGAGCCAATGGGGGTTTTTGCAGACAGCATCCGGCGCAGAAGGAAAAAAATTAATGTGCGCCAGCACGCAAAAGGATGAGTGTCCACATGGAAGTTTGACATTGCACTATGTTTAACGTTACTTTTAATGTAATACTAACCAAACTTGCCTGTGCAGCTACACAGAAGCTTATAAAGCTATGGCATGCTTGTGTATTCAAAATCAAGGTGTCCACAACTTTCTGAAATTGGCTCCAATAGGGTAAAAGTAGTTTAAAAAGGCAGTGTTCTTTGGCATGGACCCATGGCCATGTGAATAGGTAGTCTCCATTATTGGCAGAGATCCATGTCAATCACAATAGAGCCTAGTCATTGAAGTATTGTATATTATAAATGATAATCCATATAAATAGTGTCTCCCAAGTTAAACTTATTTTTCCTTAAGTTCAGTGAGCTTAGGTCCCACTAAGTCTAAGTTCGTGTCCAAGTCTTTTAGCTAGCTATAAGACCTATTTAAATCTAAAACTTACCACTTACTAGTATCAGTGTGCCAATATAGTAAAATTTTGACTTACTATATATTTTACTATATATTTTACTTAGCTCAACTATGGTTAAACTCTATAAATCATCCCTATAAAAACTCTAGAAACTATATAAATCATAGCATAATAGGGCCGCATAGTTCTAGATTATTGTACCAAATGATTGTATATTTCAAGACATACATGCACAATCTCCTGAATCTTACCCGGCCAGTGTGACATTGTTTAATGTAAGTGCGACATTGTTTGTGACAAAAAGTGCGACATAGCTTGTCAGTGGAAAAATTTGCGACTTAGTTAGGCAAAAATTTCGAAGGACCAAAAAAAATGGTCCTGCGAACCATTTTTGTCTGAATCTTCCCAATTCGTCTCAATTTTGCAACTTACCCCCTCATTTTTCACCAATTTTGCAACATACATCAGCGATTTTGCGACGTCCCTTGCTTGGCAGGCCTGTCACCCAGCCGATTCGGCCGGGTCGGCCGGGTGTTGCGCATTTATGCTTCAACATAATATTTAGCACCATTTTTTACTTTTTAGGCATTAATCAACATTAAAATTTCTAATGTTTTTCTATTATGATAATTATTTCTATTTTACTTTGCATTCAAAGAATTTTAAATTAGAATTGGTTTAAAAATTTAGCATAGGCAATAAATGCAATATATTTATATTTATAAAATATCATAGTAGGTCTATATGGGCCCAAAACCTAAGATATACAAGTGAACACTAGATTCAAAATTCCAAATTTTTTTGTATATGCCAATGTACACCAACAATATACCCTAGACCAAAAAACAGATATCCTCTGGGTCTCTTACCCTGTCTTAAGTTGCAAGCTTCAAGTGGCAGACTAGTTTTAGTAGATAGAGTAAGTGGGTAGTAGTAGGAGATTGGCCCTGATGATTTTTATTTCTCCTTTACTTCCTCTCTCCCTTGCTTAGCTTTCTTATCAGCTGTATTAGTCATATGACCATATGGCATATGGCTGAAAATTTTTAGTACTGCTGCTTTCCAAAAGGGTCTCAAGCTATATCTAAAAATTTTAATGTCCTTTTTATTGTAGTTTGATTAACTGCTATTTAGCATGTCATTGCTGCTATTTTATGAATTTGTTGTTATTATAACTACAAATAAATTTCATAAAACATGGATATCTAATTCGTTTTTTGTACTTCTCTTATGAATTATAATTGAAAGGTACACTTGTACTCTACTAATATAAGTTATTTAAATTCTCCACCAGCCTGTGTATAACAAATTCAGGAAATAATAATCAATTTTGCGAAAATATATTGCAAAAAGCAAGGTAATGCTAAGAGATCACTAGTGGGACCTTTTTTGATTAAAAAAAATTATAATGTAGGTTAAAAATTTAAAACTTAGTTGCAAAATTTTTAAGTTGCACATATATGTTCATTTGACAGGGGAATATAGCTATAGAGAAGAATATAATAAATAGATAGGGACTTAGGATAGTGATATTAAGGATAAGAAGTATTAAAATTTTATACTTGATTGTATTATGGATAAAACTATACTCTACTAAAACCCTACTTTTCAGAGCTCAAGTAATTAATAAAGCTTTCAAAATGAAACAAAAGCCAAAACAAGGCCCCCTCACTAAGCTTAGTGAGAAGCAAAGAACTCAGAAAAACTCATTGCACCAAGTCAAAAAAACTACCCAGTCAAAGAATAAAAAAATCCCAGTTAGTACAAAGAAAAATTTTGTCAGTCTAATTAAATTAGATAAAGGCAATTATCTTTTGTCAAAGAGCTTTCTTCTTGGCCATGACCACATTCTAATGTAAGTAAATTTTTTTGTGATGCGTCTAATTCTGTTTATTATTTACTAGACTTTGGCATACCTTTTAGCTAACCCAATTAATTTGTTCTAATCTGATTGTATCTTTTATTCAATCAAGAACAGAAATCCCCACTTATTAAAATATCCTGACTATACACTAAGATCAGCATAAGAGCCTAGTAACATCTTATTTAATATCACTTTGTCATGATCGCAGCATCCAGGGAGAGCACGCGCTGCAGCAATTGTCCATTTCGCTTAGAAAACGAGGCGAGTCAGTTTCTGACCGGGCCAGCCTAATTGAGGCCCTTATTAGTTACCTCAACAAGGCATTGGAGTCGCGCGCTACCGTTATTGAGCCGGCGCAAACTGGAGCTTCCAATGTGAGCTATAAATTGTTATAAATTGGTGCTTAAACATTTCCCAATGCTGATTGCAATAACTAACAGCATATTTGTTCTGTCTCCTTGCAGCATTGCATCATACTGGGCATCAATCTCAATCCGCTGACTTACCTTTCTTCAGTTGACAAGGGTCCTAAGTATGGTGCGCCAGAGGTTAGTTAGTTAGCGTTTATTTTTCGTATTGAGTTATCTCTCCAACTAGGTTAAAATAATTTTTAATAAATCACTAATAAATAAAAAACAGACCGCAAAGCTCGAGCTAAGCATCAGTCAATCACCAGCCCCACGGCGCCACATTTCAGGCTGCCGAATTTCGCCAGTTCTGGTCGGGCAAATCGGAGCTCCGGCACGCCGGCGGCGAGGTACGCGAGACTCTGGTGTGGCGCGGCAGCCACGTCACCCAGCGCGTCATCGACTGGGTGTTGCGCAAGCAGCTCGGCTGCCGTCCCGGCCAGTACCGCCAGCTGCACTGCCAGCTCCGGCCGCTGCTCCAGCCAGCAAAGCGGCACCACGCCGCCTGGTCAGCCGCAATCGTTGATCTGAACGCCTCCCTAGCGGAGCTGTCCAGCCGGCTGACGGCTATCGGATCCTCGGCTATGCCGCTAAGCGTCAATGGCCTACTGGCTGTGGCGCCGGCATTCCGCGGCGCCTGTCTGCTGCCGCCTGGCGCCAAACGCAACCAGCTAGTGCACGAGTGTCACCTGCAGCTGGAGGCTAGCGGCAAGTGGCCCGCATTGTTGGAGCCTTTTCGGGCAATGAAGACGCTATTCTGCTTGCGTTTGGCTCAGGTGATTGAGATGCGGCCGTATATTTTAAACACAATTGCTCAAGGAATTTCAAGGACGATTTAAAACACACAAATCGATATCCTTGCAGACCATGCGCTCCCGCCTGCTCCGATCGGAAGCCAGCGGCATTATTGCCTGCCGCTCCGGGGTCCTGGTCACCTGGCGGCGTCGGCATCGGTTCTACCTGCGGCTGGCGCTGCCCAAAGAGGCCGCCCTGGCCAGACAGACCGGTTTGACCACCAGCGACGGCTCTTCTTCGCAGGCTTCTCAACTGCTGGTGCAGGCCGATTGCGCCGAGTCCCGCCAGCTGGAACGCGAGCTCATTCTGCAGCCGGCTCTGGCCGGTGCGCTGCGCGGTCTTACTAGCCAGCGGCCAACCCACGGCGAGACAGTCAGGCTGTGCCTGCGATGGCTGTCTGGCCACATGTTGCTAGGCACCGCACTGGATCCCATGGCTGCCGAACTGCTGTGCGCCTATGTAGCTATCAATGCTTCGCCCTGCTCAGCTATGCGAGGCTTTCTATTGCTGCTGCAACTGCTGGCTGAGCACGATTTTCAGGTAGCTTTGTAAATATCTTTGTGATTGCCAGTTCTGTTACCATGCAAATCCTACAACCGCCATTCCTTTAGAACCTGCATTCGGAGATTCCTTTAGACCGCCATCCCTGCATTCGGACGTTCCTCTAGAGCGCCATCCCTGCATTCCTTCATTCCTTTAGACCGCACATCCCTGCATTCCAACATTCTTTTAGACCGCCATCCCTGCATTCCGACATTCCTTTAGACCGCCATCCCTGCATTCCAACATTCTTTTAGACCGCCATCCCTGCATTCCGACATTCCTGTAGACCGACATCCCTGCATTCCAACATTCTTTTAGACCGCCATCCCTGCATTCCGACATTCCTGTAGACCGACATTCCTGTAGACCGCCATCCCTGCATTCCGACATTCCTTTAGACCGCCATCCCTGCATTCGGATGTTCCTTTAGACCGCCATTCCTGCATTCGGACATTCCTTTAGACCGCCATCCCTGCATTCGGACATTCCTTTAGACCGCCATCCCTGCATTCGGACATTCCTTTAGACCGCCATCCCTGCATTCGGACATTCCTTTAGACCGCCATCCCTGCATTCGGATGTTCCTTTAGACCGCCATCCCTGCATTCGGACATTCCTTTAGACCGCCATCCCTGCATTCGGATGTTCCTTTAGACCGCCATCCCTGCATTCGGACATTCCTTTAGACCGCCATCCCTGCATTCGGACATTCCTTTAGACCGCCATCCCTGCATTCGGATGTTCCTTTAGACCGCCATCCCTGCATTCGGATGTTCCTTTAGACCGCCATCCCTGCATTCGGACATTCCTGTAGACCGACATTCCTGTAGACCGCCATCCCTGCATTCGGACATTCCTGTAGACCGCCATCCCTGCATTCGGACATTCCTGTAGACCGCCATCCCTGCATTCGGACATTCCTGTAGACCGCCATCCCTGCATTCGGACATTCCTGTAGACCGCCATCCCTGCATTCGGACATTCCTGTAGACCGCCATCCCTGCATTCGGACATTCCTGTAGACCGCCATCCCTGCATTCGGACATTCCTGTAGACCGCCATCCCTGCATTCGGACATTCCTGTAGACCGCCATCCCTGCATTCGGACATTCCTTTAGACCGCCATTCCTGAATTGCGCAATTATTGCAACCTGTCATTTTTGTTCTGCAGTAAGACTACTATTAGTTATTTTAATATGCTAATGTGAAAGTACATCGCAATTCCGCTCCCCAGAAACGGCCCCTTATCGTCAACATGAACGAGTCGCTGAGCGTTGCGGACCGCGCCAGCATCGAGGCCGACTTTCAAAAGCGCCGGCGCCAACTGCCGGCCATGTTTCTGGCCTGTCCGCAGGATCGGACTGAGTCGGCGCTCACCGCCGCCAGGCCCGACGCTCAACTGCTCGGCCGGCTGCAGCGCTGCGCCCGGGCCGCTCTGATCGCATTGGAGAAGCGGCTGGCCAGTCCGCGGCCGGAGCTGCTCACGGTTGCCGCCATGGCCAGCGCTTTTCGCCCAGCTCCGGACTCGTTCGATGCTCTGCTTCATCTGGCGCCCCAGCCTCCGCTAGCCGAGTGCGGACTCGATCGGCTGGTAGCCGCCGGCTTGAACAAAGACTCCGACAAAGACGTCCTGGAGGACGCTATTGACGGCAATCAGTTCAGTCCGGGTTTCCACTGGGTCGAACAGCTGCTGCGCCGTCTGACCGCCGCCCACGGACACGAGGCTCACTTCCTTGCCGACTGCTACGGCGGCCGCAGTATCGGCGTGCTGCTGCGCCAGCCGGACTGCCTCGACGCTGCCCAGCTGGCCGTCGCTTGGTTGGAGACAGCTGGGCCCGGGCTGGTGGCCAGGGTTGAGGTTTTCCCTAAGGCGAAAAAGGACTCGGCGTAATTCGGTAGGTGCGAATTTGTATTCTAAATTCTTGCGTGCTAAAATATGATAGGCGTTCAATAATGTTGAGCGGTGTGGCATCTAGGCACTGTGGAAGACTGTAATGTTGAACGGTGTGGCATCTAGGCACTGTGGAAGACTATAATGTTGAGCGGTGTGGCATCTAGGCACTGTGGAAGACTATAATGTTGAGCGGTGTGGCATCTAGGCACTGTGGAAGACTGTAATGTTGAACGGTGTGGCATCTAGGCACTGTGGAAGACTATAATGTTGAGCGGTGTGGCATCTAGGCACTGTGGAAGACTATAATGTTGAGCGGTGTGGCATCTAGGCACTGTGGAAGACTGTAATGTTGAACGGTGTGGCATCTAGGCACTGTGGAAGACTATAATGTTGAACGGTGTGGCATCTAGGCACTGTGGAAGACTGTAATGTTGAACGGTGTGGCATCTAGGCACTGTAGAAGACTGTAATGTTGAGCGGTGTGGCATCTAGGCACTGTGGAAGACTATAATGTTGAGTGGTGTGGCATCTAAGCACTGTGGAAGACTATAATGTTGAGCGGTGTGGCATCTAGGCACTGTGGAAGACTATAATGTTGAACGGTGTGGCATCTAGGCACTGTGGAAGACTATAATGTTGAGCGGTGTGGCATCTAGGCACTGTGGAAGACTATAATGTTGAACGGTGTGGCATCTAGGCACTGTGGAAGACTATAATGTTGAGCGGTGTGGCATCTAGGCACTGTGGAAGACTGTAATGTTGAACGGTGTGGCATCTAGGCACTGTGGAAGACTGTAATGTTGAGCAATGTGACATCCAGGCACTGTGGAAGACTGTAATGTTGAGCGGTGTGACATCCAGGCACTGTGGAAGACTGTAATGTTGAGCGGTGTGACATCCAGGCACTGTGGAAGACTATAATGTTGAGCGGTGTGGCATCTAGGCACTGTGGAAGACTGTAATGTTGAACGGTGTGGCATCTAGGCACTGTGGAAGACTGTAATGTTGAGCAATGTGACATCCAGGCACTGTGGAAGACTGTAATGTTGAGCGGTGTGACATCCAGGCACTGTGGAAGACTGTAATGTTGAGCGGTGTGACATCCAGGCACTGTGGAAGACTATAATGTTGAGCGGTGTGGCATCTAGGCACTGTGGAAGACTATAATGTTGAGCGGTGTGGCATCTAGGCACTGTGGAAGACTGTAATGTTGAGCGGTGTGACATCTAAGCACTGTGGAAGACTATAATGTTGAGCGGTGTGACATCTAAGCGCTTGAAGTGAGCTTTTTCAATCTCTGATGCGAAGTTGTGAAACTTTTAACCATTTCTAATAGTCTAGCTAATTTTCACATTGCAGCACATCCTGCAGCCGAATCCCGAAGCTGAAGATGTTGTGTCAGCATTTTGCAGCTACTCAAATTGAACCGGCTGAAACTTTGAAGCTAATTGATGTCGCATTTCTTAATCTGTTACATTTTAAGGAATTTATTGCTTGGTGCCGACTTCGGTACTAAATTGGTTGTAATGATGTCAGAAATAAAAAATGATGCAATTAGTTGTCTTAAAGGACATTCTGAAATGAGGCTCTTGACTTATCTTATTTATACCAAAGTGATGTAATTTTTGCCTCAAATTAATAAATTAACAAGTTTCAAAGCCTAGGATTGTTTTAAGCGCATGAATTGTAGATCAGTAACCTTGTCGTTTTTGAAGAGGGCTCTAAAAAATTTTGCAGTACCAGATTTTTTATGATTCATCAAAAAATTAACACTGGATAGATAGTTATAGAATTTTATTTTGACAGTCTATCAGCCGTCACTGGTTGCATCTTGTCTATAGCCTCGTCTAAAACCAAAACCTATAAGCTACTTATCAACGATCTACTGCAAATATTTCAGCCATATTGCAATGCATTCAAGTCAAGCGGTGTCAAAGCTTCCAATTTTGTGGCTCGCTTTTGCAATTATTGGTGTCGCAGACGCTGCCGGTAACGACGCAGATTTGGTCTGCTCTGCCTGCCGTATTGTTGCTCGCGAGTTGCACGAGAACGTTGAAACTGAAGCTGCTAAGGGTCGAACGGTGGACTCGGGCAGTTTTAGAGTTGACTCGCGTGGGAATCAGCGCGTTGTCAAAGTTCCTTATGCGCGGTAAGGGTTTTTGCAGTGGCAGATGCTTTGTGGGTTAACCTTGCCGCTGATGTGACACTCCTGACATTATCCCATGCAGATTTGACACTCCTGACACTATCCCATGCAGATGTGACACTCCTGGCACTATCCCATGCAGATTTTACACTCCTGACACCATCCCATGCAGATGTGACACTCCTGACACCATCCCATGCAGATTTTACACTCCTGACACCATCCCATGCAGATGTGACACTCCTGACACTATCCCATGCAGATTTGACACTCCTGACACCATCCCATGCAGATTTGACACTCCTGACACTATCCCATGCAGATGTGACACTCCTGGCACTATCCCATGCAGATGTGACACTCCTGACACTATCCCATGCAGATGTGACACTCCTGACACCATCCCATGCAGATGTGACACTCCTGACACTATCCCATGCAGATTTGACACTCCTGACACTATCTCATGCAGATTTGACACTCCTGACACCATCCCATGCAGATTTGACACTCCTGACACTATCCCATGCAGATGTGACACTCCTGGCACTATCCCATGCAGATTTGACACTCCTGACACCATCCCATGCAGATGTGACACTCCTGACACCATCCCATGCAGATTTGACACTCCTGACACTATCCCATGCAGATGTGACACTCCTGACACTATCCCATGCAGATGTGACACTCCTGACACTATCCCATGCAGATGTGACACTCCTGGCACTATCCCATGCAGATTTGACACTCCTGACACCATCCCATGCAGATGTGACACTCCTGACACCATCCCATGCAGATTTGACACTCCTGACACTATCCCATGCAGATGTGACACTCCTGACACTATCCCATGCAGATTTGACACTCCTGACACTATCCCATGCAGATGTGACACTCCTGACACTATCCCATGCAGATTTGACACTCCTGACACTATCCCATGCAGATGTGACACTCCTGACACTATCCCATGCAGATGTGACACTCCTGACACTATCCCATGCAGATGTGACACTCCTGACACTATCCCATGCAGATGTGAGACTCGTGACACTATCCCATGCTGATGTGAGACTCGTGACACCATCCCATGCACATGTGACACTCCTGACACCATCCTGTGAAAGCCTGACCCTTCTGACACTATTCTGTGAAAGCCTGAATCTTCTGACACTCCTTTGAACGCCTGACACTTTTGACACTCCTGTGAAAGCCTGACACTATCCTGTGAAAACCTGACACTTCTGACACTATCCTGTGAAAGCCTGACACTTCTGACACTATCCTGTGAAAGCTTGACGTTATTCTGTGAAAACCTGACACTATTTTGTGAAAGCCTGACACTATTCTCTGAAAGCCTGAATCTTCTGACACTCCTGTGAAAGCCTGACACTTCTGACACTCCTGTGAAAGCCTGACACTTCTGACACTATCCTGTGAAAGCCTGACACTTCTGACACTATCCTGTGAAAGCCTGACACTTCTGACACTATCCTGTGAAAGCCTGACACTTCTGACACTATCCTGTGAAAGCCTGACACTTCTGACACTATCCTGTGAAAGCCTGACGTTATTCTGTGAAAACCTGACACTATTTTGTGAAAGCCTGACACTATTCTCTGAAAGCCTGAATCTTCTGACACTCCTGTGAAAGCCTGACACTTCAAAGTACACGCCCGCCGCATCCTACTTCAGCTCGGACACCCACCTGACCAACGCGCTGGAGTCGCTGTGCGAGCAGCTGCAATCGTCCTGGGGTCATTCGCCGCATTCCAGCCAGCCCGCCGTTCGGGCATTCGTGTCGCTAAGCCGATCCGACGGCCAGACCGCCGATACAAGCCGGCTGACATCCGGCTCGTCCGTTGACAATTGGCTGCGCATGCGATGCGAGTCGCTGCTGGACGATCACGAGGAGGCTATCAAATCTCTGCTGCAGCTCACCGAGCCCAGCCCGCTCAACGCTGACGAGTTTCAGCGCCGTCTGTGCCTGGATACGGCCCGCGTGTGCACCGACCAGCTGATTGCGCTGCCTATTGAGGAGCCGCCTGTTCTGCCCGCAGCCGCTAAAGAAGAAGAAAAAGAAGAAAAAGAGCAAGCGCAGGCGGATGAAGCCCCAACTGGCGCTAAATCTGATGAGGCTGCTCAGGATGAAGCTGCTAAGACTGAGCTCTAGTATCTAACTAGAAAACTACGTAATTATTCAATCAGTGATCATTTAAAGCCAGTGAGTATAAGACATTAGCAATTTCAAGGAGGGAGGCGTTTTTTTCTTTCTGCGCTTGTGTTTTCCTTCTGCCTCGTTTGATACCAAGTGGTTTTGTGTCTTTGCCTAAGCTAGTTTTTTAGCACTTTACTAATGATAGCTGGTTGCGATGTTCCTACTTACGGTAGTAGTCTTTAATGCGTTTTTATCTGGCTGTTTGCCTTTTTTCGCCTTTAATTAGTTCTATTTTTTGAATTATTTATTGTGCCAATTATCGTTTCACACCTGTGCGCTTAACATATAGTTAGTACCTATTGGAGTGACGTCATTTTGTGTTGCTAGCTATCAAAATTAACTGATCTTAATTATTGAATACTTTGTTAGAAAGATAATACATTGACTTACTTTGCAATTCCTGCAATTATTCTTTCTGATTTATCATAAATTTACTCTACTAAATCTTGTCAGCTCTCTTTTTTGCTTACCATGCAGTGTAATTGTTTTTTTATTCATTTATTTTTTGTGACACTGACCGTGATAAAAGCTGCGGTTAAGTAAATTAATTTGATTCGTTGCGGAGATCTTGAAACTTATTTAAAAATTGCTATGGATACCACTACCAGCCCCGCTTTGTCAGAGGGTATCTCTACCAGCTCCGCTTTATCAGAGGGTATCTCTACTCGACCCGTTTTATCAGAGAGCATCCATACCAGCTCCGTTTTCTCAGAGGGTATCTCTACCCGCCCCGTTTTGTCAGAGGGTATCTTTAACCGCCTTTTAATTATTTTCAGGGCATCTCTAGGCATTCATTCGCTACTCTCTAAAAAACTTAGTGCGTGTGTCGCAATGCAATACAATTTTTCATTTAATTCATTCAGTCTAAAAGTTGAGTTTAGACCTCAAAGTAGGACTAAGTTGACGCGGTACAAGCAGCAAGTTAGGTCACCTAAAGCATGTGATTTAGTACCTGACAGGTTACACCAGCGCTGTGTTTTGGAACTGTCTGTCAGCGATAGCATGCAATTAAAAGTGACATCTTAGGTCTCGAATTTCCTGGCACGAAAGCTCTCGCTTGAAATAATCGCCTGGCCATAAATTTGTTTATTCCAACGCGCAAAAATTGTGAACTTCAGCTCGCAGTATCTGACCGAGTAATTGTGTTCGCAAGGCGGGCATGAAGCTCATCTTACTGCTGCCATTCGTAGCGCTGAGCTTCGTGACAGCCAATGCCGCCTTCACCGTAGCTGACTGTTCGCACAGGCCGCCGCGCCATTCAGCAGCCAGCGGCGGCGCACAAGCAGCAGAGGACGGCTTCAAAACTGGCGGCTTCTCTGCGCCCGTCCGATTGACTAGGTTGAGTCGGCGAGAGCGCGATGTTGTTGCCGTGCCAGCCGCTAATTCATTGATTGAGCCTCTCAAGATACTAGTGCACTACGAGTCATCACTAGCTGCCGCCACAGATGCCCAGTCCGTTGCTCTTCGCAGACTTGTTGAAGATGCTGTGAACTATTGGCAGTCTGTATTGTCCGTGCGTTGCCATTTTTGCTCCATAGCTTTTCAATTTCGATAGCTGGATCTATTTTTCAGGACTCTTTTTGCAAACCTCTTCAAAGGCCCTTACGAAACAGTTCGCCAACCAGTCAAAACGCTTTTAAAATAGGGGTCCGACCTTTAGAACCCTTCGCAAAGCCTTCGAAAACGCTTGCAATCACGGTTGTTGTCCGGCCTTTAGAACCCTTCGCGAAGCCTTCAAAAATGCTTGCAATCACGGTTGTTGTCCGACCTTTAGAACCCTTCGCAAAGCCTTCAAAAACGCTTGCAATCACGGTTGTTGTCCGACCTTTAGAACCCTTCGCAAAGCCTTCAAAAACGCTTGCAATCAGAGTTTTTGTCCGGCCTTTAGAACCCTTCGCAAAGCCTTCAAAAACGCTTGCAATCAGAGTTTTTGTCCGGCCTTTATGACCCTTCACAAAGCCTTAAAAAACGCTTGCAATCAGGGTTTTTGTCCGGCCTTTAGGACCCTGCCTTCGCAAAGCCTTCAAAAGCCGATAAACCTCCTCCTGACATCCGGGCAGGTCCGGCATCAGCCGCCAGCGCCGGCCGCATTCTGGCTGCCGAGGCCCTGCCAATCAGAACGGGTTCGAGTAGTTCGCAGCCCCGTCACGGGCGCATTCTTGCACTATTGCGCCGACGGTTGCGCCAGCGCGGCTTTCTGCGGCCACGTCGCCGTCCCGCCGGCTCACCTGGATCTGTGCCGCGAACTGGCGCCGGTCGAACAGGGCGCCGGATTGCGTCACAGCGGTAGCCGCGGCGCCGGCATCCGACAGCCCTACAACTACGCCCTGTACGTGTCGGCGCACGACACCGTGCGATGCGGCGGGCCCGAGAGTCGGACGCTGGGCTATTCGGCGCACTGCCAGCTGGACGGCCGCACCGACCGGCCCATCGCTGGCTACGTGAACTTTTGCCGAAGGCGCTCAGGTGGTCAGCCAGCCGCTACCTGGCTCATGGCGGACCAGGTGCGTCCTTAGCCCTGATTGTTCAGTGGGTGTCTGTAATTCTGGTGCTGATTCTTCAGTGGGTGTCTGTAATCCTGGCGCTGATTGTTCAGTGGGTGTCTGTAATCCTGGCGCTGATTCTTCAGTGGGTGTCTGTAATCCTGGCGCTGATTGTTCAGTGGGTGTCTGTAATCCTGGCGCTGATTGTTCAGTGGGTGTCTGTAATTCTGGTGCTGATTCTTCAGTGGGTGTCTGTAATCCTGGCGCTGATGGTTCAGTGGGTGTCTGTAATCCTGGCGCTGATTGTTCAGTGGGTGTCTGTAATCCTGGCGCTGATTGTTCAGTGGGTGTCTGTAATCCTGGCGCTGATTGTTCAGTGTGTGTCTGTAATCCTGGCGCTGATTGTTCAGTGGGTGTCTGTAATCCTGGCGCTGATTCTTCAGTGGAAGTCTGTAATCCTGGCGCTGATTGTTCAGTGGAAGTCTGTAATCCTGGCGCTGATTGTTCAGTGGGTGTCTGTAATCCTGGCGCTGATTTTACAGTGGGTGTCTGTAATCCTGGCGCTGATTGTTCAGTGGGTGTCTGTAATCCTGGCGCTGATTGTTCAGTGGGTGTCTGTAATCCTGGCGCTGATTGTTCAGTGTGTGTCTGTAATCCTGGTGCTGATTGTTCAGTGGGTGACATCAACGGGTCATTACCTGGATGTCACTGTCTGGAAGTTAAATACCATAGAAATTTTGAACAATGTCTTCCACTAATTTTTAACAGAGTATGTTTACGTCTGTATCCAATATCCATCGCACTGAAAATCCCTTTGGATTTGATATATCCCAGGCAGAGGCTCAGTACACAGCCAGACACGAACTGCTCCACGCTCTGGGCCTGACGGCCACCCTGTTTGCCTTCATGCGGACGGACAGCGGCGCGCCAAGAACTCCACGAAATCCCGTTACCAACATGCCCGCCCTGGGGCTCATACAGGACGATGGAGTCACTATGTATCAGTGGAGCAGCGCTACTGTTTTAAAGGTATTTTCTGAATCTTGCTACACCTAGCCATCAAATCTCTCTAAACCTTCCTTCCGAAAAAAGCTTTCGAGTTTTATTAATCTCCCTAAATTTGAAGCGACTGAAAAATCATTAAGAAAAACATTCAGGTAGGACACCGGCACTTTATTGTTGATCTTGTTCACAGGGGACCCAGCAGGAACAAGTCACACACAAAGTCAATAGAATTGGCATGGAAGGCTAGGCTACCATCACGTGCCGCGATATCATCCTTAAGAAGCGCCGCATCATGCGTGCCAAGCCCTTTTTTCTTGTGGGACAATCTCTCTATGTGCTGCGTGTAAGTTTCTGAGAGTTGGGAATCGAATGGCTGCTGCAGCGCTACGAGAAGTACATCAATCTAAATGGCAGATTTTTATAGCGATCTGAAGTTGCTGAAGAAATGGACGAAGGCGACGATTTTTGAGGCAACAAACACGTTTAGAAGAACCCCGCCTAGCCGCACATCCCTTTATGCTTATTCCAAGCAACTCCCCCCCTCGCGCAACCGCAGACCTCGGAGCCCTGGCGCTCGTCCCGCGGCGCGTTCAACCTTACCCGGCACTATTTGGTGACGCCTCGGCTGGTGCCGCTGGTTCGGGCGCATTTCAATTGTCCGAGCCTGCCCGGTCTGCCGTTGGAGAATCAGGGCAGATTGGGCTCGGCGCTGACTCACTGGGAGAAGCGCCTGTTGGAGAGCGAGCTCATGACCGCTGCCTACACTGGCTCGTCTATTGTGTCCAAATTTACGCTCGCTTTTCTAGAGGACACTGGCTGGTAAATTGTACTTTTAATGCGTAAATTGTACTTTTAATTCGTAAATTGTACTATTAATGCGTAAATTGTACTATGAATGCGTAAATTGTACTATTAATGCGTAAATTGTACTATTAATGCGTGAATTGTACTTTTAATGCCTAAATTGTACTTTTAATGCCTAAGTTGTACTTTTAATGCGTAAATTGTACTATTAATGCGTAAATTGTACTATTAATGCGTAAATTGTACTATTAATGCGTGAATTGTACTTTTAATGCCTAAATTGTACTTTTAATGCCTAAGTTGTACTTTTAATGCGTAAATTGTACTTTTAATGCCTAAATTGTACTTTTAATGCCTAAGTTGTACTTTTAATGCGTAATTGTACTTTTAATGCGTAAATTGTACTTTTAATACATAAATTGTACTTTTAATGCCTAAATTGTACTTTTAATGCCTAAATTGTACTTTTAATGCATAAATTGTACTTGTAATGCGTAAATTGTACTTTTAATGATGAATTGTACTTTTAATGCGTGTACTTTTCTATAATAATTATTTCCTTGCTTTAAGATCGAACCGATTTCAGGACCTAGGTGCATAGATTTACAATCAAATTGAGCATAAATCCATTCGTACATGATCTCGCAGGTACTCAGCCAACTATTCCATGGCCCAGACTGTAGCCTGGGGCCGCGGCCTGGGCTGCAAATTTGTCTACAACAGCTGCTACGATTGGATGCTAGAGTCGGCTCGCCAGTCTCCCTACTGCAACTTGTTGCCGCAGCACGTCGGACCTCGCGGCGACGCGATGCTGCGCACCGGCTGCTCCGATGACCGGCGTTCCAAGCGGTACTGCAACCTGGCTGAGCTGCCCGAAGATCTACCGCCGGAGTATCAGTACTTCGGCGGCGAGGTCAGCATTCAACAGGCCAGCCTGTCTTGGGATTCGGGAGCGGGCAAACCGTTCCAGAGCTCGTCTATGGGTCGCTACGGCGGGACGAGTCTCTTTGCCGACTATTGCCCCTATCCCCAGGCCTACTCGAGCTCCAAGTTGGGCGCCGCCGTCAGCCAGCATTACAATTCCGACTGTCTTGGCGGCGAGAATCAGCCAGCAGAATCTGACAATCCCGGCTTAGAGCTGTTCGGCTCCGAGTCGGCGTGTCTGATCCAGCCCGAGCCATTTCGATTGCACTTTTGCGGCCGCAGACACGCGGCTGCTACATATGGCAGCGGTTGCTATGCGGTTCGTTGCTCCCTAGCAACCGCCGGACTGCCAATTATAACCCTGGCCGGCGGAAAAAAATTTGCTTGTCCAGTTAACGGCGGCAGGGTGGAATTTTCCCTAGCCGGGAACTTCAGTCTGTACTATGGCAGCGTGCTGTGCCCTCCCTGCGCTGAGCTGTGCCCCGAGCTGCCCAATTGTTCCGCAATTGCCGCTTCTGCATTGACTTTGCCGCAGCCGCCGCTCTTGTCAACGAATTATCAAGAGCCGCCGTGTGTTGCTCAGAGTGCCTCCGGCCTGAACTTTGCCAGCCTTTTGTACTTGAGAATTGGTTTGGTCACACTGTCTGGCACTGTTAATGCGAAATTGGTTTTTATCTAGCACAAATCCATCTGTTTTATTTCTGATTCGCATTTTCTGCTGTTCTTTATTCCTTTCACAGTGAAGCTAACAGACAGGGTCCAGTTTTGATAGTCTTGGCTATCCATGGTGGTCAAATATTACTTACAGTAGCTGTTCGAGCTAAATGGTGCAAGTTAGTTTTTTTGAAAAAAAATAGATGCGCTTTTGCTAGCTTGACTTATGATTTGGTAGCATGCATAGAATTTTATGAGGCTTATTGATTGCCACTAGAAAAGTCTGGTGTTTTTTATTTTTTTTCATATTATTGTAAATTTCTAATTAACATTATTAAGCTATTAGAGCTTGTTCTTGTTCTGCCTCGGCTCTGAAAATATTCTGTACAATTTTGCCTTTTTTGGCTAGAAATTTTTACTGTAATAGAGTTTTACAACTTAAAATATATTGTGGTCATTCTTGCTCTTTCTTAAGCGTCAAGTCTTGATAATTTATTTCTGTAAACGGATTGCTTGAAGTCAGCTTAAAATTAGGATTTGTTATTTTTACCGTTTTTACGCACTTTTTAGTTGTTGTGGCTTACAGTTTGAAATTTTTTATTATAATACCTTTAGATGCTACCAGCGATTTCAACGATTCTTATTGAAACAAATTTTCAACGAGATGTACAGTCCACACCACAGCCGCAGCTAACTGGGCTGGAGGGGCCGCAACATCCAAAAACTAAATTTTTTGATGGCTGAAGCAATGCGGGATCAAGTGCCCTTGCTCAAGAGCATAGATTGTCTCCCAGAGCTAAGGATCGAACCCGCGACTAGCAAAAGAGCTAACAGAAAGAGTAATATTTAGTAAACAATTGAACAAATCGAGCGAATAAAAGTATGACTAGTAAACTGAGAGAACGGAACCTGTTTAATATTTTACCCATGGCGTAGAGTTAAATTTCGGAAGAGCATGAATTTTTATTGTGTTTGTGTTGTATTGAATTTTACAAAACAGACTCCTTCTCAATTAGCATCTTTTGCTGCTGCTCTTGCTGCTCCTGCTGCAAAGACTCTCCAACTGCGCCTCGAATGTTGGGATGTCGGTAGAGAATTTCTTGCAAGCCTTGATGTCGCCGCTCGCACCGGGTTGGCTGTGGCCTCCGATGCAGCTGTCTTGGAGACGCCTGCAGTTGCTCAATTTCCGGCGGTGATGACGGCTGTAATAGTTCGATCTCGGACCCAATTTGGGTCGGATTCGGATGTACAGCTCGACTCGCGGTGCCTTGATCCTCGCTTTGTTTTGCAGTCATTTCGTCTACACGCTGACGGACTTGAAAGCAGTTGTTTCCTTGCCGCCCTGCTTGTGCTGGCTGCAAGCGACTTGCTATGGCCTCTTGGGTGCTGAAATGGATGCTTTTGTTTGTAAATAGGAGGAAGCACAGGAGGACCAGAAAGCCAGGGCGTCAATTTCTAGACAGCATTAGTTACCAAAATCAGTGGCGTACGCATGGGGAGGGGGCGGGGGCCGCTGCGGAATGCCCACCCAAAAATCAAGAAAAGCAGGCAAAAAATACTCAAGTTTCTATCTTAAGGCCATCACCACCAATCTCATACAAGCCAGAAGCAATGTCCAACTCATAGACTGAGGCGCTCACTTCATAAAGAAGGGGCTCCCACCTCAGAGAACCAGAGACCCAAAGGAAACCCTTTGGGACGCGCCCCCAAAATCCAAATTCGAATGCGTACGCCACTGACCAAAATGATTTTAATGTTTGACGATATTTGACAATCTATCGGTGTGATAGATGATTATGAAGTACGACCTATTTATCAAAGCATGAGACAGACCAATGAATGGCCCACACATTGCTGGACTGTTACATTTAAGTAAAATAAATGCTAACCTGAAATAAACTTACACGAATATTTCAGACCCATAGGACAATAGCGTTTGAGCAAGGACAATGAACAAGTAACAGGGAATATGCTCGAGAAAATTATTCGATATAAAGAGTTAAATCAGTAATACATAGGACATAGCCGTATCATACTTGGGAAATGTGCTGCTTGCCATGTGTTAATTTACCAGTTGGTGATGCGCAGATAGCCGCCACCGTCTCCGCCCGCTGTGCCTTCGGCACCTCCCTCTCGATAGTCAATAGCCGCGCAGCCGTTTTGAATCAGCGCCTCCAGCTTCTGCACCTTCCTCCTGGCCATGTCCAGCTCGTGTCGAACTTTCCACAATTGGGTCTCGCATATCGGATTGCGGCACTTGTGATGCTTGATTAGATCCACGGTCTGGTTTACTGACTGCTCGAATGACAGCAGCTGCCCCATGCTCTGCGTGGATGGTTTATCAGTGACCAAATCATTAACCAGATTATAATTAACGCGCATGTTTGTGTTTTATCTATCTTGGCTTTTCTGCTACAGTTTTGTTTGTAAAAAATATTTTCTCGCTTGATATCAAATTACAAACTTGGCTTGCGTGTTGAGGCCTCTTAGAATGAATCGCAATAGCTAGATTGAGAAATATGAGAAAGAGAGCTTCTCTGCAAAGAGATCCATATTTTTTTAGATTTAAAAAATCCATCATTAAATCTGTTAAAATAATGAAGTTGCTGTTGTTTTGCTTTCTTGTCTTCAAGAAGCAGCGAAGTTAGTTTATAAAAAATTAACAAAGCGTAGTTTTCGGTTCAATGAATCCAGTTTTTCCTCTACGGTAAATCCAAAAATCGTGCTTAAATAGAAAAAGCTTGAGGACCATTGATTAAATCTAATGGTTACGAGGAAAATGAAAAAAATTCTAAGATTTTAATATACAAATATTGATAGGCTGCAGAGGGCTGAAACGAGGTAAAAAGTCGAGGCGCGCGTTTCACCTCGTTTCAGCCCGAGCAGCCTATCCATATTGGTGTTGTAGTTAGCGGGCGTGAAACGCGTTTCACGGCCCGCTGAGACTTTCTATGGTAAAATCGCTCTGAGTTCTATGCTTTCAGTCGGTTTCACGGCCCGGTAAGAAGGAATTCGACCATAGACAACAGCGGCGGGCGGGCTGCCGTTAGTTTCAACCTCGTTTCAACACGCGTAGGCTAACTACAATATTGTCACGCGACACATTAATTGTTTTGTTTGGCGTTAAAACCCATATTTGATGGCCAGACTAGTAAAAAAAGATGGACGGTTTTTTAGTTCCCGAATCGGCATTTGAATTGGCGCCAAAAGTGGTATAAACAGAAAATGGAATAAAAACGATGTTTCTTATTAGTGGAACTTGTTGATCAACAAAAACATCTATTTACTATCTGAGTGTCCGTAAGAGTCGCGTCCTCCATGCAAGATTGGAGCATAATTCAACTGTCGATTCGGGAACTAGAACTGAAAACTCATTCATTAAAAAAGTCTCTTTATGAAAGCTGGACAACTTTTAAATAGTTTCCGCTCAGCTAATAAAAATAAATAAATAACTACTCACAATAGACACCAGACCGCAGCAGCCGTACTTATCCCATTCTTTGAGCCTTGGCCGCATGTACCTATAGAAAGAGTGCTCCATCAGTAGCAGGACGCAGCACAGCAGCATTCCGCCAATCAATAGGATGAAAGCGCTGATGAAGTTTTTCACGCCCAGTGTTTGATTTGTGTTGCGCAACTTTCCGGCTTTTTGACAGGCGCCCGTGAACCAGAAATTGCTCCAGCGTTCCAGCTGACCTGCAAAAACAATTTTTGAGCATTTGTTAAACACCTTTAGTGACATTTTCGTTTCATCTAGCCCCTTGCTCGGAAAAAAAACTCGGCAGATTTTCATGCGTGAAATGCGCAGAAAACTATGAAAAAATGCAATAAAAAATTCGGATCGGAGAACCGAAGAGGCATCCGCAGTGCGTGAGGAATGGGCTAAAAATATTGCGTTGGTATCTCTTCTCATCGGCTTCTTTCCCATCTTTTTTATTTGATGGGGAAATTCTGGCAGAAAAAAATTCAGCAAATAATTAATCTATACATCTTACAAAAAGTGCTCACCATTTTTGCTGTACGTGAGGATTCGCTGGTTGATCTTGCCAAGCCATTTGGAGCCCTTGGGCAGCCCGACACCGTAACCTGTCATTGAGTACCAATTTCCCACTGTGCGCAGCTTGCAGTCCTTGTCCTTGCCGACTCGGTACTGCAGCACCGTAGCGTCGTAGATGAATGCGTCGATTTCGCTGGAGAATAAGGCAACATTGGATGCTGATAGCGATAAAAATACTTCATGAAGTAATCAACTTTTAAGTTATTCTCTTTAAACGGTGCGAAACTCATCCAGCAGCGTTTTGTATCCTCTTTATTTGATCTGGTCAGAAATTAATACAAAACATCTGTAAGTAAAACTCACTAGTTTTTTAACGCCTTGATTCCCTCATCAACGTTAGATTTGTTATAATTCTGCATGTACTTCGCCATGCGGGGGAAGTTCATTTTCACATTCTCCTCCGTGGCTCCATGAGGCACCGTGGCAAAACGAAACGGCGGTCGATGGCTTCCCGGATCTTTCAAGCGCCAATCGTTGATCCCTTCAAGGTCGTAGTAGGCCTCCTCGGCTATCATAAAAGCTGCCAGATTGGCTGTGTAGGAGGCCAGAAACACCAGTGCGAACAGGGCCCATATGTTGCCTAGGAAACGGCTGGCTACCCCTCGCGGATTGTCGGCGTTAACAGCGGCGCCGAACAGCATCGACCAGATCAGCCACAGAGAGCGGAACAGGCTGAACTTGTGCTCTGGGGAATGGGCAGTCAGTTTGGCCGTTGGGGTCCGATGTTTGGGAATGAGAACTTTGGGAAGTAATACTTGGCGCTTTTTAGATTGAAGGTATTCTTGCTCGCTCACCCCTGGGCGGCACATTGCCGCGGTCGAGTCCCTGCGGGCTGAGCCACTCGAACAGGAATAAGGCGGCTCCGGAGGCGTGCACAGAAAACACCAGAATCAGACACCAGGATGGATAGTCGTACGGTTCTGCAAATTCATTTTTGCGTCCCATGATTTTGGCAAAAAATCTCAATTATCTATATGCTAAAGATTGCCAATGAAGCACGTACTTAGAAAAGCCTTGGTAGATATGGCACCCTCCCGAAGGGCTACCAATATAGATATTCCAGTTCTCTTATAAGGCACACTAAAATCGATTTGCTCGCTCCGGTTCGGTGTAATTTTTAGCGACGTCATCACCAGGTCAGCTTCTTGGTTTAGCAGCACTCGAATAAGCCCGTTCCAGCCTTCAGTTTGCTGCCGGGTCAAGTAAGATTTAACATTTAAACAAAGCTGCTTGTGATGATAATTCTTCCAAAGAAAATACTATACACACGCAACCTTTCGACCAAATGTGCAGCCCACAGCCTGACACGCACCCGAGAAGTTTCTAGCTCATTCTGATACTGAATCTCAGCTAGGTGGACTGAAGCAATTCAAGACCTTGCTCCAGAGCTAGATTTTTACATTTGGAACTCGAACCCACGACTTTCCGGTAATTGGTTAGAGGCTAAAACTTCCCTGTCTAAAATTCCCAAAAAAGCTGTCTCCTCACCGTCCAGCCACCCCATTTCCTATCGGGTACTTCAAACAGGTCCACCTCGAAGTCGAGATCCTTCATCAACTCTTTCAGAAGATCGATAGACAGCCCGGAGCAGCAGCTGTTCTCGAAGGGCACTTTCCGCGACCGATTCCCGGACCAGAAGTGCTCGCCAAACGACGGGGACGCGCCGCCGTCAATCAGGCTAATGTTGTCCGAAACGATGCGGCACTTGAGCGCCGCCACGTCGCACGAACCGTCTGGCTCAGGAGGCCAGTAGCGCACGAACGGATCCTCCTTCAGGGTGGCCACTTTTAGCCGGAATTTCTTGGGCCGGCCGATCGGGGGCGTCTTGGCAAACCCTGGCCAGGTGATGCCTCCCATTTGCAGCTGGGACACATCGGGCGAATTGCGACTATTCAAAGTCCACCGGCCCACCGGGTACCACATAGTGCCTGACCTTTGACCCGGTCGGGAGTTCATCACTTCGAACTGAGTGCTATTGATGAAGCCTTGCTGGTCGAATCCGATTTGTTCGCGCATGTCCGGGTCGTCGCATTGGTAGCAATAGGATGTGTTTTTTATGATTCTGTAGATGAAATTGGGTTTCAGCTTGCACTGGAGATGCATTTTAAAGGGCCACTTGCATCAGGTCAATCGCTTTGGCTCACTTGTAAATGACGGTGCCCTCAGGCCAGAACAGTGTTCCATCGTCCACGCCGGAGCAGTTAAATCCCGGATGCAGCCGATTGAGGATCTCGTTATCATTGAAACGACCGGTAGCTTTGAGCCGATGATTAAAGGCTACGAGAGCGCGGTACCAGACACTGGCTGCAATGCGCGCCGCCCTGTACAGGTCGCTCATGTACAGCAGACCTTCACGATTAAAAATGGGGCAAATTTGATTACCAGTTCTAATTCATTTCTATTTTGTGAATGCTTACCAAACAATCCAGGAAGCTCTAAGTTGCCAAACTGAGCGCTCAAACCATTCTTTAGCTCATGCGGATAGGTGCTGAAAGCGGTTGGAGACACAATCCACAAGTAGTCCTTGCCGAAGAGAAACTTCAGATGAGAGTGCAACATTGCTGCGTCTACTAGCAAACGGAAGTCCATGCTAAAAGTTGATGAATTAGCATTTTTTTGAAATCGTGATAGCTTTTGCAAATCGTCAAATTTTCTGCTCTCGAAAGCGGTACTTACGACGTGCCATGAAAGAGGAAAATTCGTTCCTCTTTGTGAGCCAACCGTTCGAGGATTTTTCGATACATTAGCATGCAGCTGGCAGATCGGCTACACCGAGCTGTATCGATGGCGGCCTTCATCCCCGGGAAGCTGATCACCTGGGTGATGTCGAAGCGCAATGCATTTGGCGTGTTTCTACGACGACTGTCCTCCGCCAGCTGCTTGAGTTCTTCAGCCACTTGTCGGTGTCCGGGAACATTCGATGACACCACTACCGTGGCCATGGTCCAGCTGTAGCTGCGCAGAAATTCTGCCATGGCCAGAGCGATGTGCCTTGCCCCGGGCTCCAAGCGCAACGCCAGGGGCTTCTCGTCTGTCTGTTGCCGAGTACGGAAATTGAGCTGCTACGTTAGTTGCAATCAAATTCGTGAGTATATATTGGGCATCTGGTTGCAATGCCTTCCACATCAAACAGTTTGACAATGATACAGTAATCGGTGCAGAATTCAGTACATTGTGTACCTTCATTGTTCGCTTTTGTGAGGCTTGAAAATAAAGTTGTTTGTTAAAGAAACAAGTGCGGTTTGTACGGAACCATGGGGACTAAACTAAAAAAAGCTAAATCTGCAGGAGGGCTGTAGGCACTTTGACGCTTAAGCGACATCGTCCCACAACCAGCGACGGGGCATGACTGTCCATTGCGCTGACTCCTGAAGCGCGTTCAGTCACACTAAATACAGTAAACAGGCAGGGACACACACACAAGCCGGCATCCAGTCACGCACTCACATAGGGCGTACAAACCGGTAATTCCAGGCATGTACACTCTCTATGCCTTGGGGGGTTGCCCTCATGGGCGTAAATTGCACAACTGGTCCATAGCCCAACCAATTCGTGCACAAGGCCCCAAATTAATGTGGCCCTGCACACGAAACCGCGCTACGGAAAATAGCCAACCTACAACGCGGGGTCGAACCCGGACCAGTGGCACACAAGGCAGACGCGCTAGGCCGCCGAGCCACTCGCCCCCGAACCATGGGGACATTTCGAATGCCATAATTTCCGCGTTGTCCAAATTTCCAAAACTCATCGGTGAAGGGATGTTTGTTTTTAGGAATTTTTACATCTGATAATGCGCTAAAAACTACTCACGCCTAGATAAGCCACGGCATTAGCCAGGTAGGTAAAGCTCGGCATTCCAATGGAAGTGGCAATGTGCAGCAGATACTCGGCCGAACGCACCAGACCTTTCGGATTGACGCTGTTGTGGTCGGCGGCAGCCAGCAGCAGGGCGTTGCCGCGGCTTGGCGAGGCCATCTCCAGCACGTCGCAGGCCGTTTCTAACAGTCGACGCGGATTCTGGCGACTTCTACGAAGCTGCTTCATTGTGCTCAGCGCCGCTGTAAAAGACAAGTTGCCCTGCTGACGGGCCTCTTCGAGCAGGCCGAATTGCGCGGCCGTGAATGCCGCTTGGCTCGTCTGCCTCGTCACCTCGTAGTCAAGGGACAGCGGCTGCATCACCAGTATCCGATTGGCACAGGTTGGCGTCAGCAGCAGAACCAGCATTGCCAGCAGCGCCAGCTGAGGCATCTTATCGCATGAGACTGGCTCTATGAAGTGGATTGAAAAACACAAAATTATCTGTTCATGCATTTCCGCATGCTAGGGAGAAGAAACTGGTCTTAAAATTCTGAGGAGAGAGACGGACAATGGTTGCAGAATAAACAAAGAGAAAATGCCTTAACAGCAGGGACATTGGCTAAGATGAAATACTTGTCACCAATGCTTTCCTGCACATTCAATTTTTTATAGGCAAAGTTTTGTTAGGAAGCCTCTCCTGCCGACAGCTTTTCCATAGCAGCCACTCTTCCGCCATTCTTTATCGACAAGCCGCCAGTTGGTGATTGATGTGGCCAGGCCGGCCCAGGAAAGGACAGTTTACTGTCATGCCATCCCTCTTAAATGGCCTCACAGTCATTTCACAGCAGCTGCGGAGCTATCCTATGATGGGATGAAACCACTAACTGTAATTTGCCTGTCCCATTCCCCTACTGTTTCAATAGACTCTAGCAGGCCGCATGCGCACTTGTGGATGGGTAGATGGAACCAACCTACTCGTTACTGTGAGGGAATGAAAATTCTGGAAAATGCTGGCCGTTTGAGTGCAGTTGTAGCGCCACCATAAATTTTCTGTATTGCACTCATAGTTGTGTTGTATCCCTTGATTACATGGCTGTATGTGTAGGTCGGCGTCATGACACACGGACCCTCGAAGCCCTTTTGGCAACCGAAAGCAAGAAGAAGACGAGACAATGGCTTGGCGATGACAAAGGATTAGGCCGTTTCAACCTGTTTATAATGGGTGAATTCTGGGTTCTCAGTTCTATTAGCGTTGCTAATTCATTCGCTCTTCGCTAGATGAGCCCGTGTTTGTAGATAGAGCTATAGAGAGCTCTAGGTAGGCAGCAATAGAGCTAGAGCACAAAGCAAGGGAAGGGAGAAGGTTGCGGTGAGGGCGGCCCACCCCAACCAACCACCCCGCAGCAGGCCCTAACTAACACGCACCAGCCAATCACAACCGCGGAGAGAGAGCAAAAAACCCGTGCACTTGCAAGCCCAGCATGGCTGCTGCAGCCAATCCACGCACAGTAAACAAGGGCTTGACAAACTGAAAAAGCGTATAGGACTGACTCATCACCCTCTCTAGAGCACCTTCAATGTTGCGCAAGATTGCACTACACAACAGCTGTGGGTCTTTAGTAGATTGACTTTTACTTTCAATTAAAAGTAAAAGCAAACTGTACAAAAAACTATTGTACCTTTGGCATTAAGTTTAACGAGTTGACATGAGCTCAGTTATACCAATGGCCCTAAATGGTTGCATTAAAAAATCTTAATTATTATTATAAAATTACTTGATACTTTGAACAAACAGGAGGACCCGGCACGCAAAAGGCAATACAGCGCATCGCGACAGCTTGCCTACTTGCAGCAAATTGGGCCTGCTCATCAGCTGCAGCCTCCGCCTCCCCCCCCCCTGCCTGAATGCTAGCCAGTCGACTTGGTCGATATTGAAGAACCTTAGCCACGCTCGATACGTCCCGGCCTGCTGCCTTCTCTTCCTATCCCTCCTCAGTCACGTGACTCTTGCCCCGCCTGACTCTTGCAAGGGTTAGACAAATGCTTCAATCAGTCACTCTCATAACCCTATAGCAGCAGAAGCTGTGAAGTCTTTCTTGATTGATAAACAGTAGACTATCGAAGCAGATTTTCTTAATGAGACAGTTGTTGTTATTCCCATACGGACAGCGCATTTTGGAATATGGCGCGAACATCAAACTCAATGTATTGCAAATCCATGCCGAGCATTGAGCAGTCATTCGATTCAACACACATTAATTTTCTCAAACTATCCGCTGTTCAGTATACGTGCGTGAAACTGCTTCTGTTATTCATTAACTGATAAATTATTCCTGTCTTGCAGCTGCCGATTCTCGAGGTGCACAAAGTCTGCTAGCAAAAAAATACATTAGTTTAGAGGCCTGAGAATTTCGCAGTCTGCTTGCAGAATTGGCATATACGAGCGTAGTGCCTAGTGAGAAGAGGCCGGCAGCTACAGGAGCGAGCAGGCGGACTCTCTCACCCGGCGCTTGGTTGAGCCGGCAGCTGCAGTTTCATCTCTTCGCACTTGTTGCTCGATTCTTAATTCAGTCTCAAGGATATTCGAAAATTTCTTCAACAGCCTAACAGCTCCAAGCTAGAGGCTAATCAATGTTGAAGTCTGGTGTGCAGAATCTCCTCTAAGCCTCATCTGCATCAGGCGACTCTCAGCCCGAGTGGAAATCCATGGGATCGAGGCGAAACAGCCCTGCAGCACCAGTCCTGTCAGAGCTGTACCGTTTTTATTTTACTTTTTCGAATCGAATTCATAATGTGACAAATGTACTTTATTTACATTGAATATTGCTTTCCTACAGGTCCCAATTAGTTTGTACTTTTGATTTTGTAATAGTACAATGGTCAATGACTATACTCGTAATTTCTGTCACCTCCATTCTGTGTCATATCTTTCCTCTTTTTATATCTATAAAACTTTCACATATATTATATTGGTATCTCTGCATGATCTATCGATCTATGTACGAGCGTAGCTCGTATCTATCTGTCTATCTATCGATTTATCTATCTATTTTATTGCAGGGTTATCTCGAGGTCTTTTCATACTTAAAATTTTAATTGTAGGGAGATGGCTATGCCGCTTCAATGAATAGTGGATAAAGCTGTGCACGTGTCTTGGAGAAGAAGTCTTAGCAGAAAATAATGGAATTTTCGCCTTTTAAATGAATGCTTCAAGCACTCTCTGACAAGCACTAGGCTGTCGTTGGTTAGAGTCTCAAAGTGCAAACTGCCTGTGTTTGCTTTGGTAGTCGTCAAAGGGAGTAGCGTGAAAATATAAACCTTGAATTTCGGCACTTATAGACCATTTTTAATAAGATCCTTTGCATGAACTTTCGCACAGAACCTAGGCAGTGTGAATAGAGAGATTTGTTGATGCACAATTGGCTTGGTGAATGTTCTGTCTCAGGAAGTATACGTTGCCTATCAATTTCTCGTATATTGCTTTCCAAAAGACACTATCTACATGGCTACTTAAATTTTCTTGTCCAACAATCAAACTAAGCGTTGATTCACTGAATAATTGATGCAAAGCAGGGCCAGACAAGTAAGTCCCCTGACGCTCTGAAATTTATTTTCCACAGCTAAAATAAAAGTCACCCGCGGCGCAGCGCTTAGAAATCGATTTTCGTTTTCAGCTCCTGAAATATGAGGGAGGAACAGCCACAGTAGAGGGAAGGATGAGGCCTTTTTGTAAGGAGTCTGGATAAACGGGATGGAACTCCCATATGGCCCGGAGTTCCAGCGGGCGTTGCGGCCTGCCCGCACCACTTCACACGCTTCAGATGCGTTGAAGAGACAGAAAAAAAGAAGAAAATGGAAATTTGATTATTAGAGCTGCCTGGCGCCAGCCCGAATTGCCGCATCGAAGGCTCCCAACAGTAGAAATTGCCTGCGACTTTCCCGTCACAGCCGCATCAGGCTCTCAGTGCAGCACCAGACCAGCCGCTTGATTGAGGAGGCTGGGGTTGCGGCTTACCGACTTGAATTTCGTAATGTAATATCGTGTGCCGAATTCCAAAGGATGAGGCTGCTTGCTATTGGGAATCTGGAAATCTAGGATTTGCATTGGTTTCTACCTTGAGCTCTTTGTGAGTTAGAGTGCGATGCCCGCTTTTCACCTATCGGTTTAGGCAAACTTCCCATTACAAGACTTTTAAATCTTGGTCCAGTAAATCATTAGCAATAAAAAGGGTTAAGAAGTATGCAGATACGGCGGAAGATGGACGGACAGACAGACAGGCAGACAGGCACACAGACAGACAGACAGACAGACAGACAGGCAGGCAGACAGGGAGGCAGACAGACAGACAGACAGATAGACAGACAGACAGGCAGGCAGGCAGGCAGACAGACAGACAGACAGGTAGGCAGGCAGACAGACAGACAGACAGGTAGGCAGGCAGACAGGCAGACAGACAGAAAGACAGACAGACAGTCAATAAGACTGACATGGACTCAGAAGATCATTTTCAATAGTTTTAAGCAAAAAACAGCGGATACGCATTTCAATTTTCAACTCCGAAATGGCTAGGTGACTAAAAGTTCTTATTGACACTTGGAGAAGGAACTGTTCCACCTTAGGCGTCATTTCACTTCTTTAATGTAAAGCGGTCTGAAAAAATTTCAAGCTGTGAATAAGATTGATGTAAATATTGCAATGATTCTGAAAATAAGCTGCAATCACAGCGGCACAATTTCCACCCGATGCATCGTAGTACCCAGTGAAAAATTAAAAATTTTGATAATTCTTAAAATAGCAGTTCGGCAGCTATCTTGGAAGACTACATACAATTTTGCATCCGCTGTATACACTTGTCTGATCCGGGATCTCCATCCGGGACAGCAGAAATCACGCCGCTTCCCGAATAAATCCCAAGCGCTACAAGCCCACCCCAAGGAGGCTGCGGACCCTCCTCAAGAGACTCGGCTTGTTTTGCATAAATTTTCGGATTTGCATAAAACAGAGGCCTCAGTGCACTGGGAGAAGTGGATTACAGTTGGCAAATTAGAAATCTGATCCGGGGCTATCATTTTCTGCGTTCAAAGACTACGCCATCTGATCTGGAAAAAATACTGTCTTTACAGGGGATAAAAATAATTAAGCCTTCGAGCACAGCGGAAGCAGCACAGAAGGAGATGAAATGAAAAAAGCACCAAGAGATTCCAGATCGAGCAGGGTTCAAGAAAGGCACTGGCTAAGATAGACTGGACGCAAAGCATGGGACGTCCGCACTTGCGAATTCGAGGGTAAAAGTTCACAATGCCCTATTTTCACACTTTCGTTGGCAAATTTTTCCCTAACCGGCCCTCATCTTAACGTCAAAATTTGGTTAATGGACTGTCAAGTTGTTGATATAAAGTTGTGGTGGTGGACAGAAAATTGCGGGCTTCCCGCAGTTTGTGCGACCGGCTTGAAATGCATGTGGACGAATTTCTCTGGATAATTGGCGCATTTAAATTTCTGGGGTTGGTGCAAAATTAAGCCCGCAAAAATGGCCACAAATGGAAGCTGGAGGATATCGCTTCCGTACCCAAAAAATAAACTGTTTCCATGTTTACATAAATGAATAGATAGATAGATAGATAGATAGATAGATAGATAGATAGATAGATAGATAGATAGATAGATAGATAGATAGATAGATAGATAGATAGATAGATAGATAGATAGATAGATAGATAGATAGATAGATAGATAGATAGATAGATAGATAGATAGATAGATAGATAGATAGATAGATAGATAGATAGATAGATAGATAGATAGATAGATAGATAGATAGATAGATAGATAGATAGATAGATAGATAGATAGATAGATAGATAGATAGATAGATAGATAGATAGATAGATAGATAGATAGATAGATAGATAGATAGATAGATAGATAGATAGATA
This sequence comes from Macrostomum cliftonense, assembly GCA_950096795.1. Classification (NCBI taxonomy): domain Eukaryota; kingdom Metazoa; phylum Platyhelminthes; family Macrostomidae; genus Macrostomum; species Macrostomum cliftonense. The sequence goes on along the minus strand of CATNEM010000098.1, from coordinate 95,518 downwards.
GATAGATAGATAGATAGATAGATAGATAGATAGATAGATAGATAGATAGATAGATAGATAGATAGATAGATAGATAGATAGATAGATAGATAGATAGATAGATAGATAGATAGATAGATAGATAGATAGATAGATAGATAGATAGATAGATAGATAGATAGATAGATAGATAGATAGATAGATAGATAGATAGATAGATAGATAGATAGATAGATAGATAGATAGATAGATAGATAGATAGATAGATAGATAGATAGATAGATAGATAGATAGATAGATAGATAGATAGATAGATAGATAGATAGATAGATAGATAGATAGATAGATAGATAGATAGATAGATAGATAGATAGATAGATAGATAGATAGATAGATAGATAGATAGATAGATAGATAGATAGATAGATAGATAGATAGATAGATAGATAGATAGATAGATAGATAGATAGATAGATAGATAGATAGATAGATAGATAGATAGATAGATAGATAGATAGATGGATAGATAGATAGATAGATAGATAGATAGATAGATAGATAGATAGATAGATAGATAGATAGATAGATAGATAGATAGATAGATAGATAGATAGATAGATAGATAGATAGATAGATAGATAGATAGATAGATAGATAGATAGATAGATAGATAGATAGATAGATAGATAGATAGATAGATAGATAGATAGATAGATAGATAGATAGATAGATAGATAGATAGATAGATAGATAGATAGATAGATAGATAGATAGATAGATAGATAGATAGATAGATAGATAGATAGTAATTTAAATATTTAATCCGTACAAATAACATCTGTAAAGTCTTACCTTTCAGTGATTTTTTACACCGCAGTTAAACATAACAGTGTGCTGTGTGAACTTTCAGCTTTTTGCGGTCTCCAAGGAGCCTGTCGTGAAACACTCTCCCTTTGTCTTTATCTGAAATTAAACGCTAACAAAAGTTGGCAGTGCATAAAACCGCTTATTTCCAAATGACAGCGTCCTTCCCATTCTAGCCACGATAAGCTGCATGACCAGCCTGGCCGCAATTTGCTGCTGCGCATCCGTCCAATCAAATTTTTTCGCTCCAATTTCGACTCTCTTGGGCAACGCAGTCTAAAAGTACACAAGTGGTAGTATAAAGGATAAAATCTATTTGAAAGTCCCATGCTTTGTCATGCTTTGAAATACGAGAGAGAATCGGAGAGAGCGAAATCTTCCAAATCGCGAGCTAATCAGATTTATGCTCTCAGCGTGCAATTGAAAGATATGAATGAATAAATATTTTTAGCTTGCCGTCAAAATTAGACATGCTGATTACCCGGAATTATTATAAACGGAATTATTGTCGGCAACATAATTATCAATTCTCCTAGTTGTAAATTTTTTTGACAAATCCACTTTTCCTAATTTATTTCAGGGGCGCAATGGAAAGCGAAGCATGTAGAGCGATGTTGCTGTGACATGCAATATGACAGGCTTTACGCTTTCTTTTAAATTCTTATTTTTTCTCGATTCATTATTATTTTTAACTAGAAAAAATATATTTATTAGGGTAAATTTTTTTCATAGACTACTATAATCTCACAAAGCATAGTGGTGTTATAATTTGCTCAAAATGTCAAAAAATAAACCACATGAGAGTATTTTTATGAGCTGCACATTTGTTTACACTTTATTAATTGCCTATTTCACCTAAAAAGCCAAAGAAGATAAGATTTTAATTGCTAATAGAAGATACAGTCAAGAAAATAAAATCAAAGAGCTTGTTCCTTTTTTGATGTATTTCTCGTGAAAGACAGAATAAACTACTTTATAAATATAACATGAGATAGGGGTTCAAGAGAAGAAACAGAAGGACTTTTCAGGCGTCTTTATTTAGTAAAATATGGCGTGTCGTTCTCTTTCGGTAAACACGCACGTCCGAACTTAGTCTCTAAAAGACTTACTGTCTCTTTGTCAAATGATTTTCAATTGTCAAAAATATTATTGTAAATAAAAAATAATGTAATCCATGTTAAGCATGTCAGTTTCAAAGTTGGTTAAAAATTGTTTCTCTATCGCAAATCTGGCAAACTCGCGCATTCTTCGTCCAGGCGTTCAAGTCGAATTCGGCTGGAAGCCCCCGAAACACGGGAACTGGTGGTGAGTGCGGCGGCGCTTTTCAACTGTACGCTGTTGATCTGGTTGCTTTCACTGATCGATCGTCGTACAGCGTCTCTGAGGAACTGCTGGCGCATCGCCAAGTACAGCTGGGTGTCGTCAGGCTGACCGGGGCCAAGGAACGATTGCAGAAGGGACTGGGTCACCTGCGGAATCGAGATTGCAATTCTCAGAATCCTGCTGTCTTGAGATTCTAAAAACAGCATTTTCGCAGCAATACATTTTTCCATATTCTCAAGAGACGGTTTGGATTCTAGAATTCTCGAAGCAACAGATAACCTTACGACCTATGATTAAGAAAACTAAGGATCCAAAAGAATGACTTTAAGGCACCCATTGGATTAAGATTCATTGTGTAAATAGTTTTCTTGATTTTGGTATACTCATGGTTTAAAATCTCTTTAAGTCCAAGCCTACAAGCCTGCTCGCTGATTGGCTGTGAGTGTAGTCTGTCTCCCCCACACAGAGCTCTATCTTGTACGCTAGCTTGTCCTCTTTCTCTGCCCTGCTCTGAACAACTGGGGCTGGGTGGGGTGGAGTCGCTTATGCTAAAAATAGATAAATGTACGTGTCACGCAGCTTAGGCCCTCCGTTTTTTCTTGACTCCATTCCTTACCTTCGATGGTTCGTTTTTTGGCCAGTCTGCTCGCAATGGATAATGCAATGATGTAATGAATAATAAATTATTCATTCAATACATTATGCTTCATAGGCAGTGCATTGGTGATCTACTTACCTTTGGAACCGCAAATGTGGACGCGGCATTTGACTGCCGGCTCGTCCCCGATGTCACCATTGACTGAGACGATGATCCGGGCGCTGCGCTACTGCTGCCATCGCCGCCTCCAGTGCGACTGGCTCTTCCTTTGGAGCGCATCGAGGATGATGCCGCCTTCTGCTGCTGCTGAATTGCCGTGCCAATAATGGGTATTGAAACTGGTCTGGAGGCTTGTTGCTGCTGCTGTTGCTGTTGCTGCTGTTGCTGCTCCCCAACTGCTTCAGGCTTTGACTGAGCCGGCACTGACAATCTGTGATTGAGGTTTATATGTCAATTTTTGCTTAAAGCTGTTTTGTTCCAGCTATTTTGTCGCTTTGTAGTTTTTCTCTACGGCTATGATGGGGTTTTTATAACTCACGCAATTATCTTATTCATTATATAAATTGATGCGTAGGAGATTATAGTGAGCTACAGCATAGGAGCTAGTTTAGTGAGGCGTAAAGCGCAGAATTTTAATTTTAGACGTTTATAGCGTAGATACGCGTCTAACACTACTAAGGCAGTGCTAAAGTGTGCGCGCACTTAAAACTACCAAGATTAAATAAAACTACTCGTATTAGAATTTGTGAAAAGAAAAACAAATTGAAATTTTGATTTAATAGTCAAGCGACTCCTTTGATAAAAGGAATTTTCTGGGTCATCTGGTGGTGTTCAGCCACCTACACCAGCTGCTGCTGCCTGAGCTGCTCCAATTGTGCCGACGCGCGAGCCGCTTCAACAAGCAGTCGATCGAGTGGCGCCGGCAGTTTTTGAGGCTTCGGAGGCTGGGACGGCGGCTTTTGCACCGCCGCTTCAGCCTGAGGAGAAGCTCTAGACGCTGGTGACGAATTTAGTAGATTCGGAGACTTGGCCGGTGTAATGCCTCGACAGCGAATCAGCTCGTCAGCGGGCGAGTCAGCGGTTGATGATGCTGGTACGGATGCCGAGTCTGTCCGGTGCTTTCTGTGCTGCTCGGCAAGAAGGCGAAGCCTTTCGAGTCGGCTTTCGCTGCTGGCCTCCGGCTCCGGCGTCTGCCGGGGAGGCTGCTGCGGCTTGCTCTTGGCGCTGCTGTCACTGCTGCTGCAAGATGGTCATTGCCGATGCAACCATAGAATCATACGTGAAGTCGCAGTTGCATGGTTTGATAATAAAATTGAGGATTAAACATTTGTTTTGAGGGGTCAAATTAGATAAACTATTTTTCTTGTTACAATTAACAATAAACAAAGGAAAATTTTTTATTTTAACGCAACATTTAGGTAAATTTAGGTTGGTTTGGCTTAAAAATCAACGGGTCAGATTTAAAATGCGCAGTGTAATGGGTTTTGGGAGCAGAAACTACCAAACTACTGACGGTTAGCTTACGTACAGATAATAGTATTTCAGTACTTTCTGTGGCCTGAAAATTTATTGGAAGAATTATGCTTGCTTCATTCTTCGAAAACTTGTGCGCCTGCAGGCACTCGCTCACACACAGGTGTGCGTATGTGTACTGCAATTCAGGTGTACTGAATTTCTCATCATCAGGCAGTGCACCGTCTTAAGAGTACATTGAACACTACCCATTAACGTGATCACCACGGGAAGTCGAGCGCGGGGAATCAGCATGACAATTTCACACATTCATCAAATGAGTGGTCGGATTTTCAAATATGGGAGCGTGCATTCGCCTGATTAAGATTCATTTGATTGTAGTGTGAATGGACCTTAAAGGACCATAGGTCTATAAAACTGTCACTCAGATAATGAAATGAATAACATAATCGTTTGCTACTAATATAAGTTTATAGCTCGTAATTGCACTAAAAACCTTATTTCTAGTTGTTGTTTGAATCTAGTCGTAAAATATTCAAACCGTCAAGCTCACTTCTGTCTAGCAGTTTGAAGCCGCATTGCGTCCACGTCCTCCCTGGTGACCAGCTGGGACTCGGGCACTTCAATCATTGCCGCTGCGCCGCTGCGAGCTGGAAGATGTTGCTGGTACTGCTGCTGTCTGCTACTCTGCTTGCTGATTGGACTGTCGGATTCCACTGATCTGTTGGCTCTGAAGGCGCGGAATCAGGTTTTTCTCCATTACGATTACTTAATACACTTTAAGGCACCTGAAACGTCAATTTCGATGCACAATCTAGTTCTAGCTGGTATGGCTATCTTAAAACCATATTTTTTCGCCTATTTTAAAACGTGATTTGTCCGTCTGTGATTCAAGCAATCAGTAACTTTATATTATTAAAGTGTCAAAAGCACTGATCCATGCTGGCAGTCACCTGTCCTGCGCTCGCTGAGCAGCGTTGCTAAGCAAAGCCAGCCTCTCAAGGACGCCAATTTTAGCTTGTTCGCCAGTTACCAACTCGTCTACCCCGGGATCCAGCAGGCCTGCTGGCTGGCTGGCATTGCAGTGACGCCTTTGTCGGGCATTACCGCCGCGGAAACCAGTTGCGTTGGTGACGGTAGCTTTTCGCCGACAATACGAGCACACGGCTGTGTAATTGGCCAGGTAATGCTCCGGCGACGAGTCATTAAAGGGAACCTCTAGTTGGTCTTGCTGGCTCGCGCTGTTCAGCTGCAGCTGGTGTTGCTGCTGCTGCTGCTTTTTGCTGGGCTTGGCCAGGCGCGCAGCCACCAGCTGGAGGAAGCGCCGCTGATCAGCTGATTCCGGACCCGCATCTGGCCGGCTCTGCAGCTCTTGGATGCTTCTCGCGCCCAGCCGACCGTGATAGCCGCGAGTCAGTCGGATAAGTGCACCCGCCGAGCTGTCTTTGATGTCGTTGACAAAAATTTCGCCGCCAGCGGTGTCTTTGAAGTCCGTACAGCGTTCAACAAACTGGCTGTACTTTGATGGTGGCTCGGAGGCGCACTTTAGCACCGGAGCGGCCGCTTCGGCTGCCGCTATCTTGGCTCGGCGCGCTTCTAACAAGTCGATGGGGACCTCAACCTTTGGCGGTCTCAGCCGGGGAAAATCCGGCGGCAGGGACATGGCCATTGAGAACAGGCTCATGCTAGCCACAGCTGCGTACTGCTAGGGCTTGACTGAGCCACACGAAACTTTTATCAGCTTGTATCAGATAGAGGGTAGACCTTCGAAGCGTATGTTTTAGTGTGTTGTTAATTAGGCCCCTGCCCTGTTCCTACACGTCTATACATGCTGAGATTCTAATATAGAGATAAGATGACCCTAATAAAAGTTTAATAGCGAAAATGAGCCTGGGAGGGTTGAGTAGGCGCGGAGCAAGGGAGCCTGCGGACTGAGCTGAGATGCAGAGAAAGTCCGCGCCCCTTCTCAGTGTCAATCCAGTGCTTTTCTCTACCTCTTCGCCCTTGTTCTGGCTGGCCAGTGTCTCTCTCTTGACTCTATGTGGCTGGATTGTTAAAAACTATAAACCCACTGAGGCCTGAGGGCCAGGGTTAGGGGTTGCAAGGCCACCCAGGTTGCAGGCTGGGAGGACATAAACTATTCCATCATCAACAGAAGGGCTACACTGTAGCGCGCAAAGTTGAGCCAGCCAATGACAGTGAACTAGTAGAATAGGAATTTTTGAGAGTGTAAGTCCTTGCCTCTCTCCTCATGTTGAGCTCACTCGCTGAGGAGTGCTCGTGTCTGTCTTTACCCCCAACTACTAAAAAATTCACCGCGGGCTATGCAGCGTAGAGAGTGTTTCTACTGGAAACTGTATCGGAATGCAAAAATACTAGCGATGGATTGGTGGGAGACAGGGCTGCTGGGAGAAAACCCTCTGGGCCTGGAGGGGTAAGCGAAAGGAGAGTTAGTTGCTATGGCAAGAGAGACTGTTCTGGGTTGGGGATGCCAGGAAGTGGTGTCCTATGCTTGCGGTGTCGCAGGGAATCGTACAGTGGAAGAGAATCCACTTGAGCGCTTGTGTGTGATGGATGCTTTGTTGCAGATGGCTACCAGTTTGAGACCAAGTGAGGAACTATGGGTAGGATAGGAAAGTTAGCATAGATTATAATGCAGTGCTTCTAATGCTGAAAACACGGCTTTGTAATAAACAAAGTGCAAAGCGCTAGGCTTATTTTTCCTAATCTTAATTGTCTTAGCATACGCGACTACAGGACTTTGATTGTTGGTGGACACTTTACATCATATCTCGTTATAAAGTTTTCGTATACACGAGAAAAATTTGTTTACTATGCGTGTGCAAAGCATAAAATGTTGAAGAAGACCCTATGCAGGAAATGCAGTTCTTCCTTGGGTCCTCTAAAGCATGAAGGGAACTCCAATTTTTTATTATTATGAGCTACAGATTTTTGTTATATTATTACTTTAAATAACAGAGTGATTTCTTACGGTGATCTTAATCAAATTTGATGACTGAATACTCGTAAATACGCGTGTTGAGTCGTTGAAGCGATAATTAACTGATAAAGGGAATTTTGTCAGCCAAAATTTATGAAAAATGGCCTATTTTTTCGTCAATAAATTTTCTTTAACAATAACATCTATGTTGTTTTCTTGTTCGGCATTTTTCTTCAGATAAAATTTTCTTGACAAAAATTAGTGCACTTTCGTTTACGAAGTATAAAACTTTCAAAGCAAAAATTACGAAGTTACGGACTTTTCTACAGCTAGCGAAACTCAGAAAAATTAAAATAACTAATTTGGACCCACAATACAGACGAAAATAATAATTTCATTGCGTGAAAAATATACTTTTAACTGTAGCCAGTCGATTACAGGCAATTTTCAACAGCCCAAGTCATCCGTGCTTAGATGTGAAGCAGTCTGACTTGCATCTGGCAAGTCGAGCCTTGTAGTGTGCCGCTCGCCGCAACAGATGCTGGTATTGCGCCCGCAAAAGGCTCTTGCACCGACTCTGTCCAGCATCGCTGCGCCCCTTCATGTAGCTGGCAACGAATTTGCTCAGCCGCGTCTCTTCGCGCTTCTCCCAAGTTATGAGTCGTTTTAACAAAGCGTATTTGTATTTTACGTCGCGGCAAGCTAAAAATAGCAGTTTAGTTCAATAAATTTCTGGCGGCGTTTTAATTTTACTTGCCTGGCGGCTAATAGTAGTGCATCAAATTTTTAATTCGTAATTTTTTTACCAATTAAATACCATAAGTAAGTAAAATGCCATGAGTAACAAAATCAAATTGCAGGATTTTACTTTTTTTGAAGACACTTACATTTTAAGCAACGAAAACAGTTGCGATAATTTTTCTTGATTCGCATTAACAGCAGCCTGATAAATCGAATAGCTCGATTGTGATATCGTCGGTCCTTCGACTTTCGACTGGCTGCCCGCTTTTTGTGCCGAATTATGGCTCGAATGAGGCGCCGGGATTTGCGAATCACGTGACGGCAGTTGCGGCTGCTCTCTAGAGAGTTTTCAGGGATGAAACTCATTATGTTTATTGTTCTCAACTTCTTCATATTTTTCTTAGCATCAACAACAAATACATTAATTAGCCACCTTCACCAAACCCATGATTTCTTCTTACCATGACGTCTAGCTTGTCCAGTCCCGCTAATGATGATAGCAACGGTTATTGTTATTAGCGACAGGAGAAGTAATTTACTGATCCTTGGCATCTCCTACGCGTTCAAGAACAGTTATTTCTCTGATAAGTATTCGAAAAGGAGACTCACAAAGTTATTTTATCGCAGCTGGTTTTATTAATACCTTGGGAAATGGGAAAATTACATGATTGTTTAAAGGCAGGTGAAAAAAATTCCCCATTTTTTAGCTGATTTATGTCTAGCTTTATAATTAAACAGGGAAGGCACGTTTTGGTCGCATTTTTACAAAAAATGATTCGTAGTTTTAAGTCGAGTCACGAATTACAGCGCATCTGCTGTCAGTGCCGCCGTAGTTACCATATTATTAATTGATTTTTTTGTTTTAAAATCAAATGCCCAACTACGGTTGCATTAACGCCTGCCTCGCAGTCAAAATCTGCGCATGCATAGTATTTTAACATGATCCTTTATGCCCTGAGCTCGTGCTTTTATCGTCATAAAATTTTTTAGACGGTTTAAATCTATGGCAAGACTATTTCTGTTATTAAGAGTGTTAAATTGATAATTTGCGAGATTCTATCTGATAAGTCAACTATCCATAACTAGCTCACTTTCAATTTTTGAAACTTTTTTCTCGAACAGAAGTAGCTTAAAATTATGTCGGGGTCGCGTCACTTTGCCCAGAAAGCTCGTGAGATTGTTTACGAAAACGATCGAGGTGTCAGGGGCCGAGAGGAGCGATGGAAAGCGCGTCGCATGATGCAGCAGCAGCAGCAGAAGCAACTCCAGGAAGAGCACGAAAGGCAGCAGCAGGAGCAGCTTAAGAATCTGGCTGAGGATATGGGATTTCAACATGACGAAGAAGGTGAAGAAGGCGATGAAGAGCTGAAGAAGAAGCAAGAAGGAGAAACCGCCTCCTCGCAGCGCGATCAGTTAGAGATGGCGTGCGCCTGCGGTCAACAGTGCAGCTTTTCAATTGCTCTGGCAAATTTGTCCAGGTAAGCTGGCATTTTGTATTGTCCAACGATATGATTTTAAACTTGCAGAATGGGCAACCCTTGAACTGCAGAGTCCTGTGGATGGCCTATGAAGAGTACGAGCTGCTGCACGCCTGCTACGCCGATCTGTTCAAAGATCCGAGACGGCGCGACCACGACAGCCGGGTCACTGCGTACTGGCGCACCTTTGTGCTCAATCCGACACCTTCGGAGCCGCACAATCACGCGGAGATTCTGTGGCGTCAGTGCCAGCGGGAACGAGAGGAGCATCTTGAGGAGAAGGCGAGATTGCCAGTTGATCCGGTGAGTTGGCGATCCGGTTCTTTTCGTAAGATTGTCTGTTAGGCACTTGAAACTAGTTTTTGCTGACTGGAAGACACAAGTCCGTAGTCTGTTTGAAGTTCTCAAGATGTTTTGAAACCTAAAGAACGCCTCATGCTAGGCTTCACCGTTCGGCTAGCTTTACAGTAATCCTTACCCACCGATCAGGTTGCTCCACTTCGTCGGTCGATCCTAGCGAACTGGTTGGACCCGTTTGGCTACGTGAAGTGCCGGTGCGTGCACTGCGCTTATTTGGACGCCGTCATGGATTATCGGGTTGCCCTGTTCGGCTTGCTCACCGAGTACTGCCAGCTGTTTGAGGATTACGCTAGGCTAGTGTGGTCGTCCAAAGCCGAGGTAATATTTTTGTTTTTATGCCCTATGGTCGAAAAAAACAGTGGAATGCGTGGCGAGCGGTAATGTTATCAGAGTGCTGACAGGTTGGTTGCTATGTTCCGTGCACGAGAGGCAACCTGCAGGGCAAAAGGTTTTTTACGCTGTCTGACGGTGAGAAAGTTGTTGCAGGTGTATATCCGTGAGTTTCTGCTTCTGTGAGTGTGCTTGTATCTATCTGTACGCTCAGGAGTCAGCAGAATGTGCATAATTGCCTTCTCGCTTCATGTGATACCATGTCACCAAAGGGCTCGCCGCTGATTACATGATCACTGGCAGATTTTGGCAAGCCACTAAAGTTCCAAATGAGTAGGTGTGAATGAGCAAGTTCATACCGGTCAATAGAATTTGTCATGATGCAACCAGTGAATCGAAACGCTTTAACCTCGAAGGTTGTAGTTTTCGATAAAATTTGTAAAAGATTTAGGTCTATCAATTCCTGTAAAGTTTTTTGCCATCGAGACACTTAGCGGCTCCCATTGCAACCAAAAACTGCGATTTTTACGACCTCTTAAAAACTTTAGTCCATAAAAATAAGGATTCCTTTCATCGATTCCCTAATGACCTACCTCAGTTGATTGGGGCCGCTAATACTCTACAAGATTATGGTTGGTATTTGTTCCCAATTATGTACTTTTTGTAGCGAAAGTGTGAAAATTTCGTAATTTCGTATTTCAACGTAACGAAAATGCGCGAAAATGATTTTTTTCTAACTTTGGCTGCCAGCAACAACAACAACAACAAAATACGCCGTCAGGTGGAAAAAACAGTTACCATATTGTTACCATTGTAGCTGCCAGCAAGAAACTCCAACAGCAAGTAGTAGATGGGTGTGGACGGGGTGTGGGGATAGAGCCCCCACATTTAAGAAACTTTAACAGCAAGTAGTAGATGGGTGTGGACGGGGTGTGGGGATAGAGCCCCCACATTTAAGAAACTTTAACAGCAAGTAGTAGATGGGTGTGGACGGGTGTGGGGATAGAGCCCTCACATTTAAGAAACTTTAACAGCAAGTAGTAGATGGGTGTGGACGGGGTGTGGGGATAGAGCCCCCACATTTAAGAAACTTTAACAGCAAGGAGTAGATGGGTGTGGACGGGGTGTGGGGATAGAGCCCCCACATTTAAGAAACTTTAACAGCAAGGAGTAGATGGGTGTGGACGGGGTGTGGGGATAGAGCCCCCACATTTAAGAAACTTTAACAGCAAGGAGTAGATGGGTGTGGACGGGGTGTGGGGATAGAGCCCCCACATTTAAGAAACTTTAACAGCAAGTAGTAGATGGGTGTGGACGGGGTGTGGGGATAGAGCCCCTACATTTAAGAAACTTTAACAGCAAGTAGTAGATGGGTGTGGACGGGTGTGGGGATAGAGCCCTCACATTTAAAGAAACTCCAACAGCAAGTAGTAGATGGGTGTGGACGGGGTGTGGGGATAGAGCTGCTCTTTTGTTCAGCTACTAGGTTGCAAGTTTTACTTACTGAACTAAGCTGTAAAGTCAATTGGCGAAAAGTTCACGTCATTTATGCCTGCGAAAGATGCAGTCTTCATTAACTTGTTACCAACTCGGAATTTTAATAAATGTTGAATAACTTCCGCAGGTAAACGAAATCGACCGTGAAGTGACGCTAGAAATGACTGGATTAGACCAACAGATGTTCAAGCTGACAATGAACGAACTCTACACTGCCATGTCGTTTGACGGAGAGACGGAGAACGTCATGAAAGGACTGGAGGTCATGCACGGGTTGATCTATCGCTGAGCGACGATAAAATGCTACTGCTGGATGGAAAATTTATAGTACTACAAAATATACGCTCGTACGGGCCCGCGTTCTTAATAACTGAATAAAAACTTGATCAGTTTCTCTATGTACCATCTTTATGTCACACATAAACTGAGCTCAGGGGTGCAGTGGATGTGCAGGAACTGAATTTTAAAAAATATGCTGTGAGTTTCTTAGAAATATAGCAGTAGTAAATTAGCATATGAGCATAGCTAGTCATTTGAGTGCGCAGCAGATTTCTTTAACAGTCAAGCTCAAATTAGAGTAACTATCAACTCCCCAGTACACCTATCACAATATGGTGCCTGGCATTGCCTTTATTAATTGTGGATGACCCTAGCAAGCGCCTCTCGGCTCGACATAAAGTAGTGAAGCAGAGCGAATAGAATGTACAAACACGGTACACAGCTGGAGAAGAAAAACGTACATACACTAGCTATCAAGTTTCTGTGCGTGCAAAAATTTGAGCATAAGGGTCGACTCAGGGCAAATAAAGCTGAATAAAGCTGACAGAAACTCCGTTCTAAAAAATTTGAGCCACAAACTTTTTTATACTTTGTTGTAATTATGAAGGACAAAGAGGATTCGGAGTCTTCAGCAATCCACCAAGAAGGCATCCGCACCGAATCAGCAGGTGCGCCAGCATCGCATGTTGACCTAGCGGAACGAGTTATCGACGCAGCCGAAGCGGCACTTGCGGAGGCAAAGTCGCGGGTTCGAGATCTTCGTCACCTATCCGTGTCATCAGTCTCGTCAGCCCAGCGGGGCCCTCTTTTAAACTGGGCGGAGCGTCTGACAAGTCTTGTCACTGATGGTCTGCGTGAAGCTGTGGAAGCTGCTGCATCGTCAGGCAGTACCGTCATCCCGGCTTTTCCGCCAATTCGTCGATTCTCCCTACTTCAGTCAGCCATGGACGGCTTTGCTGCCATCTCAGCCTGCCATGTGGAGTGCTCAGAGGGCTACCGAACCGATTCTGGAGGTCGAGTGTTTGAGACCAGCTCCGAAATTGCTTGCGTACATCCTCAACCAATGCCAGCATCGTGTGTGGCTATTCTACTAGTTCCCAAAACACGAGCTCATAGTTCAAGCAGAATAATTTTCCTCCCAGTTGAGGATCAGACTCATAATGATTTGCCACTATTTGCGACTTTGAAGACGCAAGCTGGCGGCGAAGTAGCGGAAGATCGACCTCTTCGAATTGCGGCGTGTCCCGCGGCACCGCAGCTGTTCCTGTTGGTAGCCTCGCAGAACCGACGCCTTCATGTTAGACAGTACGGACTGGATGGCGCATGTTTGCAGTCCGCTGAGCTGAAAGACTTTCGTCAGCTCGAGAGACCCTCTGCAGAGGACTCCGGCGACGAGGACCATCGTTGTTCAGAAGACAAGGCGCGATGTTACGAAGATGCCCGAATCGAAGCTGATTCGAAGCAAATCGTGGTGTTCTTCAGCGGCTCTAAGGCGTCCATTTTCGTGAAGGAATCTCAGGTGGTTGTTCTGCTGGATCGAAAGAGCCTGCGTGTTGTGCAACGTCTGCAGCTACCGCAGTCATCCTGGGCTCTGCACGCCACGCCCAGACTGCTGTGGCTTCGTCAGGCCGGCCAGCTGAAGCTGGTGAGCCAGGCCAGTCGGAAGGTTGGCCACGAATGGGCCGAGACTGACTGCTTCGGGCCTGGCGGCCTGTTCTATGCGGCCGACGCCGCTGAGCTAGCCGGGAAAGATCAAAGCAAAGGCGGCGCTCGATTGGCAGTGGCTAGCGAGAACTGCGTTCGTTTGTTTGACAAGGAGATGCGCTGTGTGGGCCGAATTCCGCTGCGATATCCTGCGGCTGTGTGCTGCGTGAACAGTCGGCTGCTTGCTGTGTGCGATTCTGCCGCTCATGAGGTCCTACTGTTTCGACTGTAGACATTTTGCAGCTCGTGCAGTACTGCAACTACTTTTGGCTCAAGAGATTTTGAACAAAACTGTTTTACCTAAAACAACATTTATTGATTGTAGCAGTTTTTGCTCGCCTAATTTCTAATGAACCCTTTTTATATATATGTAACAAAAAACCTATCGATTTGATCGTTTTTTCACCGTAAGAAGATGTAGTTGTCTCTGAAATTGAAGCATTATTGCCTGATGCTATTGAATTGACAAACTTGCTCCGTGTCCGGAAAATTTAGTAAATTGAGGTTTTCTACAGAAACAAGACTGACTCTTAACTAGGAAAAAAGTTAGGCCTAACCCTTTGAGTGATGCTTCGTACATGTAGCTATGCATCTATTCTAGCATCCAAGCACCACGATTTCTCTTTCCCATTCCACTGTCTAAATCCACACAAAAATCCATCTTGGGCTCGAGCTAGGAGTAAAGACAAGGACGTCTTGCATAGACTTATATAAGGAGTAGACAGCTTAAGACGTCCTTGAGTAAAGTGTCAGATTCCAGTAAGAAAAAAATTAACAGTATTTCTTTAGTTAGATCACAAATTTGGAGGTAAAGTGTCATGACTTGACCAAGACGCACTTCATATGCGGCAACGATTAAGTAAAAGTTTATTTCGGTGGTTGGCGCAGTAAAGCTTCTTATCCAGAGTAGGCTGGGGAGGGGGCAGTAACGAGGCTATAACACTTAAGAAGATTCACAACAGGAGGTTTAGAACATAGACAATTCAATTGTATTCTCGGCCTAGACGAAGCTTTGCACTATAACATGTCCTTCTCCTATAAAGATTCAGACTGTAGGCTTTTCTAAGGCAACAAAGGTCTGCATAGCAAGATGCGCAAATCTGTAGTGGATGTCAAACAGATGCAAATAACAGAATCATCAACATAGAATAATTAGTGGGAATTTACGTGCTATAACAGGTTGCATGGGTTAATGTTCTATGATGCTATATCAAGGCAAGGGGCATTTAGTGTTCTCACGACCAGTTCGATTAAGTCATGGCGAAAAGCGATCGGGAGGTCGCCGGTCACGAGTGCTTCTGCGAATGCCACCAGTTGCTTGTTCGTGCAGTCCAGGGTTGTCGGGAGGAATCGGTGGCCCTGGGATGGTAGGAGCGTCGTTGATTGCCTGATCCAGTCCCTCTTCCTCAAATTCATCAGCACCAGTGGCCATCGGAGCGAGCTGATTGTTGCTTGCAAGGCGAAGTGTCGAGTTCTCATCGAGAATCCAGGATGTGTTGGAGCCCTTATGCATCAAAAACTCGGCGGTAGACGTTGCGGCTTCAGGTATTGGTCTGTAGGCAACCTTTTCGCCCTGATCGAATGTTGACGCCACCGGAGCGCGGGGCCGACGACCAAACACGAGCTCCGCCGGGCTCTTCCCGCGGTGAAGCGACGATATTCTGTGATGGAAGAGCACGCGCTGCAAAAAGGGAATAAAATCGGCATGAGTAACCCGCTCAGTCCAGGCTTGCAAAGCCCTTTTCACTGTCTGAACAGCGCGCTCGGCTGCACCATTCGCTTGGGGGTAATACGTTGGAGATTCCAGCTTTTTAATTCCATTAGTCTTTAGCCAGGAGCGCAAAGAGTCACTTATAAATTCAGGTGCATTGTCCGAAACTAACAGCTCTGGCACGCCAAAACGTGTGAAGACCGTGCGCAGCGAGCGAATGACACAGTTAGATGACCTGTCCTTGCAAGGAAACGCCTCAATCCATCCTGAGAACGAATCTACTACAATGAGAATATTCCCAACATCCTTGACGTAAGCCCAATCCATATGTAGCTTTTGGAATGGGAAGTCTGCAGATGGCCAACTGTCCCGTGATTTTAGGAGCCTCGGGCGCAGACGGCAACAAGCCGCACAATTGTGAACGAACTGCTCAACGTCTGAGCGCATGTGTGGCCACCAGCATGAAAGGGCCATGATATTGTACGTAGCAATATATCCTGAGTGGGTGTCATGAGCTGCCATAAAAGCTTCTTTCCTGAGTCTCGGAGGAATGAACACCTTGCGACCGTTGAATAGTAAGCCATCTTCTAAGGTCAAAGAGTCAGCCACTTTTTGGAATGGCGTCTCGGCTTGTGTGCACTGGGACCAGCGTCCTGAGCGAACGCGCTCGATAATTTTCTGAATAAAAGTATCAGCTTCCATCTCCGATAAAATTCGATGGCGATCGACGATCGGGGACTCGAATGCAACGCAGTTTATTGTGTCAGATACCTCCTTCGGATCGACAGTCGAGTCTGTGAATCGCAAGCGAGATAGTGCATCTGCATGTGGGATATCTTTGCCAGGGATGTAGTTGATGACGTAGTCGAATTGCATCATTTTCATGGCCCACCGAGAAATTCGAGTCGATGTGTTGAGTGGGATGCCGCCAGATTGACCAAAGAGGCGCACTAGAGGTTGGTGGTCCGTCTTGATCGTGAAATGTCTGCCCAGTAGATAATGCTTCAGTCGGCTAACTGCCCAAATGATAGCTAAGGCTTCCCTTTCGATGTTAGAATAATTCTGTTCGGACTTGGAAAGGCTTCGGGAAATGTAAATTACGGGGTGGCCATTTTGAGTCACTACACCAGCGAGGGCACCTTTCGAAGCATCAGTTGTAAGGGTGACCTCCTTCTCCAGTGAGTAGGGTTGGACCACAGGCTGCGACGTAATCTCTTTCTTAAGTGCCTCAAAAGCTCGATTGCAAGCGTCCGTCCACACAAACGCGACGTTGTCTCGCCGTAACTCATTCAGGGGCTTCGCTTTGCCAGCAAAGTTAGGGATGAGTCTGCCGAAGAAGTTAAGCAATCCAATGAAGTGCTCTAATTCCTTCTTATCTTTTGGAACCGCGATGCATCGGATCTTCTCCACCAGCCGATCGTCCGGCTTTATGCCAGCCGAGGAGATCTTAAAGCCTAGAAATGCTATTTCATCCGTTTCTTCCACGCACTTGGCTTCATTGATTGTGACGTGCTTCTCCGCAAGCCTGGTTTTCACGGCACGCAATCGTTTGTGCAGGGAGTCAGAGTTCTCACCGAAGACCAGCACGTCATCTTGATAAATCAGGACGCCCTTAATGTCGGAAAGAATATGCTCCATTGTGCGTTGGAAAATAAAAGATGCATTCTTCATTCCCATCTGTAGGCGTTTTACTCAGAAAAGGCCTTTGGAGGTGTTTATGACGGAGAGCTCCTGCGCAGCCTCATCCAACTCGATCTGCCAGTAGGCGGATCGCAAGTCGACAGAGGCAAATTTCTTTGCGTTCTTCACTTTGGCTAAGAGGTGCTCCACACTAGGGATGGGATAATCCTCAGACTTGATTTTAGCATTGACATGCACGCTGTAATCAGCGCAAATTCTGAGCGACCCATCTTTTTTCTTCACCCATACAACCGGAGAGGAATTGCTTACCGGGCCGTCGATGGGCTCGATCACGCCCAGCTCTTGAAGTCTCTCGAGCTCGGCGCTCACCGCAGACTCCATGGCGATTGGCACAGGACGCGCCCGGCAAAACTTAGGGACAGCGCCCTCCACAAGTGACATTTTCGCTTTGGCGCCCTTGATCACTGGCTTACAATGAGTGTGAGCTGAGTAGACAGCTTAAGACGTCCTTGAGTAAAGTGTCAGATTCTAGTAAGAAAAAAATGAACAGTATCTCTTTAGTTAGATCACAAATTTGGAGGTAAAGACCTTGTCTAAGGATCATGATCTAAAAAAATCCTATATTGTATGCTTAATCAGTTGACAATGAAGCTTAAAGAAGGCATAAATTACTCAGCGAATATAATTTTTGATGATAATTAAAAATGAGATGCTCATTATATTTGCTGGCAAGAAGTTGATTTCTCAGTCAATCGACAAAGTTAAAAAATCATGCTCATGCACAAAATACGATTAAGCTTTTTTGTATTAAAATATTAGTAGCTTGATGAAATTATTTTTATGGCAGAGAAATATCTCCCATGTGAGTCCAACTTGAGGTCGGTATTTGGGTAGTCATTTATTAATCTACAGCAGAGATTACTGTGTGTGAAAAGGGTGATTTGAAGCTAAAAAAAGTCAAATGCACCCTTTGAGGTCGCTTAATTATTGACATCAAACATACTTACCTGCCACTGCAATGTTTGGAAGTTCTTTCATCCTTATTGCGTTTTGAAAAATATAATCTCGACCGGCTACGAATGATTTTACTGAAACATTTATCTACTTACTACTTGAAAGTAATAAATAGTAAAATGTGTGAAATGAGAAAAATAAGGCATTTCTATTGTGAATTAGAAATAACAAAGAGCAAGTGCAACAAACTATCTTTTAATGCAGGATCATCTCGGCTTCAACAGGTCAACAGGTCAAACAGTCGAGCAGGTGAAATACGGTCGCAGGACGATTTTAAACACTAAAACCCGAGTGTAGCTGGATAGTAGGCAGTAGCGCTTGGAGCCAGGGGAGCAGGGCTGGACTGTGGGCCTACGCAGTCGCTTCACCACCGGTCTGTAGGTCTTTCGGTAGCTTAGTTCCGGAGTACAGTTGCTGCCGAAATTAGGGGATTTTTACGGATTCATTTTTAGATTCTTGAGAAATATTAATTGCATTTCCAGTTTTTTTCATCACAATCCTTGAACTCACCGACGCTCGCACCGGGCTCCGTAAAACCCGGCTCGACATCGGCAGAGGCCGTCGGCTTCTCGACAGCGGCCGCCATTGAGGCAGAGACTGCGATGGCAGCGGACCCGATGGCAGAACCGGCCGCGATAACCGGGCGGGCAAGCGCATTTGCCGGGCTGCATGCAGGTGCCGCCGTTCACGCAAGGCGGATAACAGTCCACTGAGGGGTTGGTGGGTGTGGGAAGGCGGATAACAGTCCACTGAGGGGTTGGTGGGTGTGGGGAGGCGGATAACAGTCCACTGAGGGTTTGTGGGTGTGGGGAGGCTGATAACAGTCCACTGAGGGGTTTGTGGGTGTGGGGAGGCGGATAACAGTCCACTGAAGGGTTGTTGGGGGGGGGGGCTAGGCGGATAACAGTCCACTGAGGGGTTGGTGGGTGTCGGGAGGTGGATAACAGTCCACTGAGGGGTTTGTGGGTGTGGGGAGGCGGATAACAGTCCACTGAGGGGTTGGTGGGTGTGGGGAGGCGGATAACAGTCCACTGAAGGGTTGTTGGGGGGGCTAGGCGGATAACAGTCCACTGAGGGGTTGGTGGGTGTCGGGAGGCGGATAACAGTCCACTGAGGGGTTGGTGGGTGTGGGGAGGTGGATAACAGTCCACTGAGGGGTTGGTGGGTGTGGGAGGCGGATAACAGTCCACTGAAGGGGTTGGTGGGTGTGGGAGGCGGATAACAGTCCACTGAAGGGTTGTTGGGGGGGCTAGGCGGATAACAGTCCACTGAGGGGTTGGTGGGTGTGGGGAGGCGGATAACAGTCCACTGAGGGGTTGGTGGGTGTGGGGAGGCGGATAACAGTCCACTGAGGGGTTGGTGGGTGTCGGGAGGCGGATAACAGTCCACTGAGGGGTTGGTGGGTGTGGGGAGGCGGATAACAGTCCACTGAAGGGTTGTTGGGGGGGCTAGGCGGATAACAGTCCACTGAAGGGTTGGTGGGTGTCGGGAGGCAGATAACAGTCCACTGAGGGGTTGGTGGGTGTCGGGAGGCGGATAACAGTCCACTGAGGGTTTGTGGGTGTGGGGAGGTGGATAACAGTCCACTGAAGGGTTGTTGGGGGGGGCTAGGCGGATAACAGTCCACTAAGGGGTTGGTGGGTGTGGGGAGGTGGATAACAGTCCACTGAGGGGTTGGTGGGTGTGGGGAGGTGGATAACAGTCCACTGAAGGGTTGGTGGGTGTCGGGAGGCGGATAACAGTCCACTGAGGGGTTGGTGGGTGTGGGGAGGCGGATAACAGTCCACTGAGGGTTGGTGGGTGTGGGGAGGCGGATAACAGTCCACTGAGGGGTTGGTGGGTGTGGGGAGGCGGATAACAGTCCACTGAAGGGTTGTTGGGGGGGCTAGGCGGATAACAGTCCACTGAGGGGTTGGTGGGTGTCGGGAGGCGGATAACAGTCCACTGAGGGGTTGGTGGGTGTGGGGAGGCGGATAACAGTCCACTGAGGGGTTTGTGGGTGTGGGGAGGCGGATAACAGTCCACTGAAGGGTTGTTGGGGGGGCTAGGCGGATAACAGTCCACTGAGGGGTTGGTGGGTGTCGGGAGGCGGATAACAGTCCACTGAGGGGTTGGTGGGTGTGGGAGGCGGATAACAGTCCACTGAAGGGTTGTTGGGGGGGCTAGGCGGATAACAGTCCACTGAGGGGTTGGTGGGTGTCGGGAGGCGGATAACAGTCCACTGAGGGGTTGGTGGGTGTGGGAGGCGGATAACAGTCCACTGAAGGGTTGTTGGGGGGGCTAGGCGGATAACAGTCCACTGAGGGGTTGGTGGGTGTCGGGAGGCGGATAACAGTCCACTGAGGGGTTGGTGGGTGTCGGGAGGCGGATAACAGTCCACTGAGGGGTTGGTGGGTGTGAGAATGTGTCCCTGTCCAAGTTAATGTTGTCGAAAAGCAAATTATATCAATAGTTTTGTAAAGCGAAACGGCTCACCTTTCTCACACTGGGTACCGGAATACCCCGGCGCGCAGGCGCACAGGTTGGGGCTGACGCAGGCGCCGCCATTGCGACATTTCGGTCGGCACTGCGGCTTCCGACAACGGCGTCCCGTCCAGCCCATCGGGCAGCGGCAGTGGCCGCCTAGGCGTGGGTCGCAGACGCCGCCGTTGCGGCAAACGTCGGCCGATCCTTTGCGGCGCCGTCGAAGACGCCCTCGACGATTGAATTGTTGCCGGCGACAGTCGAATTTCTTGTTGAATCGGCGTCTCGACGGCAGCGACGTCGGAGGCGTCGGTGGCGGATGCTTCAGTTGCGTCGGTTCGGTTGCCGGTGCTTCGACCACGACTGTCTGGCAGCGGCTGCCCATGTGCGAGGTCGGGCAGATGCAGCGCGATTCGAAGCAGAAGCCGCCGTTCAGGCAGCCGCAACCGGCATTCGCTTCGCTGCTGTGATCCGGGTTGCACAGCGGCAGGCTCGGGCAGGGCCGCGACTCCGACCCGCTGCGCGATCCCGCGGGCGGGCAGC
The DNA here is from genome assembly GCA_950096795.1 of Macrostomum cliftonense. Classification (NCBI taxonomy): domain Eukaryota; kingdom Metazoa; phylum Platyhelminthes; family Macrostomidae; genus Macrostomum; species Macrostomum cliftonense. The sequence goes on along the minus strand of CATNEM010000098.1, from coordinate 74,579 downwards.
TGCTGGCCGATGGCGGCACAGAGCTGGCGCGGCACACAGAGTGACGGGTGCGAATGCCTTCGCCGCATGTTGCGCTGCAGGAGCTCCAGGTGGTCCAGTAGGTTGGCGGCGGGGTCTACGAGGGGGCGAGGCTCAAGCATTACTCTACTGAGTTGCTGAATTGTCACTCTACTGAGTTGCTGAGGGGTCACTCTACTGAGTCGCTGAATCGTCACTCTACTGAGTTGCTGAATTGTCACTCTACTGAGTTGCTGAGGGGTCACTCTACTGAGTTGCTGAGGGGTCACTCTACTGAGTCGCTGAATGGTCACTCTACTGAGTTGCTGAATGGTCACTCTACTGAGTTGCTGAATGGTCACTCTACTGAGTTGCTGAATGGTCACTCTACTGAGTTGCTGAATGGTCACTCTACAGAATTGCTGAAGGGTCACTCCAATGAATTGCTGAAGGGGTGAATCTTCTGAGTTTATGAAGGGTTTATCAAGGGGATATTCCACTGAGTTGCTGAAGGGTCAATCTAGCTGTTTAAGAAGTATGAGTTGCTCAAATTGTCAACTCAAGGGGTTTCTGATTGATTGATTGACGCAATTGCTGAAAAGCAATTTCTGTACTTAGTAATTGCCTATATTTCCTGTATCCTATTTTTAATGAAACCCCTCAATACTCATTAAACAAACTCACCAATTTTTTAATATCTGAGCAGTTGGTTGCCGCCAGCCAAGGTACAAAATTAGCACTTTTCAAAAGCTAGAAATTTATGATTCGTGAGAAAAATTAATTAAAACATTTTTTCAACTTCGATTGCTACGAGCAACTCGCATCATTTTGATTAGGATTATACAAATTAAGCAAGTCGAACAACCTACCTTTGCTGGGGTAATAACCAATTTTGAGCCGCTCACGCCACCGACTGGCACCCTGCCAGAGGATGAACAATCCACTGAGAATTCGATGGAACTGCCGTTGCTATCAGGAAATACAAATCTCAAGTAGACCCAGACGGCTAGTGGGTTTGACATTTTGGTCCACAGACTGTGCAAATCTGTCAACGATACGATATTAATGACGTCCTTAGTGATTGTCTCCAAGTCAACTCGAATCTCCGGCGAGCTTGGAGAGAAATTTAAAGCCAATGACATGTTTCCAGATAACGGTAATAGCTTTCCATTGATCGCAACTGCTACTGATTCATTGGTGCCGCTCAAGTTGCTGAGTTCAGCTTGCCGCATTGCTGCTTGGAGCAATCAAGAGAGAAGAAATTATTGTAATTAGATATAATCGAATCATCTATCTATCTATCTATCTATCTATCTATCTATCTATCTATCTATCTATCTATCTATCTATCTATCTATCTATCTATCTATCTATCTATCTATCTATCTATCTATCTATCTATCTATCTATCTATCTATCTATCTATCTATCTATCTATCTATCTATCTATCTATCTATCTATCTATCTATCTATCTATCTATCTATCTATCTATCTATCTATCTATCTATCTATCTATCTATCTATCTATCTATCTATCTATCTATCTATCTATCTATCTATCTATCTATCTATCTATCTATCTATCTATCTATCTATCTATCTATCTATCTATCTATCTATCTATCTATCTATCTATCTATCTATCTATCTATCTATCTATCTATCTATCTATCTATCTATCTATCTATCTATCTATCTATCTATCTATCTATCTATCTATCTATCTATCTATCTATCTATCTATCTATCTATCTATCTATCTATCTATCTATCTATCTATCTATCTATCTATCTATCTATCTATCTATCTATCTATCTATCTATCTATCTATCTATCTATCTATCTATCTATCTATCTATCTATCTATCTATCTATCTATCTATCTATCTATCTATCTATCTATCTATCTATCTATCTATCTATCTATCTATCTATCTATCTATCTATCTATCTATCTATCTATCTATCTATCTATCTATCTATCTATCTATCTATCTATCTATCTATCTATCTATCTATCTATCTATCTATCTATCTATCTATCTATCTATCTATCTATCTATCTATCTATCTATCTATCTATCTATCTATCTATCTATCTATCTATCTATCTATCTATCTATCTATCTATCTATCTATCTATCTATCTATCTATCTATCTATCTATCTATCTATCTATCTATCTATCTATCTATCTATCTATCTATCTATCTATCTATCTATCTATCTATCTATCTATCTATCTATCTATCTATCTATCTATCTATCTATCTATCTATCTATCTATCTATCTATCTATCTATCTATCTATCTATCTATCTATCTATCTATCTATCTATCTATCTATCTATCTATCTATCTATCTATCTATCTATCTATCTATCTATCTATCTATCTATCTATCTATCTATCTATCTATCTATCTATCTATCTATCTATCTATCTATCTATCTATCTATCTATCTATCTATCTATCTATCTATCTATCTATCTATCTATCTATCTATCTATCTATCTATCTATCTATCTATCTATCTATCTATCTATCTATCTATCTATCTATCTATCTATCTATCTATCTATCTATCTATCTATCTATCTATCTATCTATCTATCTATCTATCTATCTATCTATCTATCTATCTATCTATCTATCTATCTATCTATCTATCTATCTATCTATCTATCTATCTATCTATCTATCTATCTATCTATCTATCTATCTATCCATCTATCTACTTATCTCCAAAATTCCTGAGACAAATAGTTCCTCAATATATGAATCCCGTGCTCTCACCTGTGCAGGGCCACCTATTGCACGGAACAGCCTGCTCAGCATCTCCGTAATCGCACGGAGGCCCAGCGCAGTTTCTGGCTCGCTCCCTGACGCCCGTTGTGCCACAGTTTTGGCTGCACAGGGTCCAGCTCGACCAGCTGTACCAGCCTGCGGTGCCGAATGAATTGTCCTCAAAATGGCTGATGGCTCAGATTTTCACTAATTTCAAAATAAATCAATTTAAACTCCGTCTGATGGCCACTTGTAGTACAAAAACAAAGACCGACCACTCACCCAGAGCTGCATTAACTCGAGCCAAATTGGACTCGGTGAGCTGAGCCACGGCGGCCGAGGGGCTGGCATAGTGAGCCACGAGGCTGGAGCCCGACTTGGACAGGAAGAAGATCAGCCACTCGTCGGGAAAAACCTCGCTCAGGCAGCTGACGGGATCGCCGAATCCGTGGACGAGAATTCTGCGTTCTGCGTCGCTCCGGTTTCCGGAAGGAAACAACAGCGCCAGGCCTTTCAGAACTTCCACAATTTGGATTTCAGCCGAGTGCCTCCGCTTGGAGACGGCGCCTGTGCGGCTGTTGGGACTGACGGCCAGCACGCGTCCCGTGAGCACCGCCGGAGCTGACTCGGCCAAGTCCTCGATGCTCTTTGCGGCTGGCCCGCCGCCGCCGCCGCCAATAACCAAATTTAGATAGCAGGCGCGGCTGTTGTCGATAGAGGCTAGCAGGCAGATAATGAGCAGAATTGGAGCCGTCATCTCGATTAACTCGATTGATTTTTGCACTCGCGCACTTCGCACTTTGCCGGGTTTATATGTAGTAGACCGGAGCTGCTTCACTGCGCCTCAGAATGCTCTATTATTCCCCGCTCTGCGGCTTCCCGTCCATGAAATAATGAGGAGAAATTTCTTCTGTGGAAAAAGACAAACGACTGAAAGGCCCAAACGGTCTTAACTTGATTAGCCGGGCGAGCGCCTTCGTTTTGCTTCCTTGGCTGTGGATCTCCTTGGTGTGCTTTGGGCTCGCGACCACGCAGTTGACTCTTGAGGCCGCAGACAGAGATGGGGCGGAGCGACTTGCAACGCCTCGCTGGCTCCCAGCTTTATGCCGCCGAGCTCGCCTTATCCGCCTCTTCTCTCAAGGCTGCCAGCCAGTCAGATTCGCGCCTGTGCTCGGCTAATGGCATCGCCATGCAGCTTTAGAATAGAAAATTTCTCTAGCTCAAATTTTGTGAAGCGTGCAATGCTGAGATTTTTTACGGGGCACAGATTTGATATAATGGGTCAATTTTTTTATTCAAATGGTAAATTTATTTGCTATCTTTTAATAATAAGTCTATTCAAAGGTATCCAATGGTAGTTGCAATTCAGTGTATCTAAGATTTTTTCAGATTTTTTAGACTCATCAAATAAGAATCAGTCTCAGTTATCAGTTTGAGTGCTTTAGTTAAGTTAGTTTGCTAAATTTTCAACTTTCATTGCCGACTCTAGGCGTTGACTATCTTGAGCAAATCTACCTGCGCTTTTAGCGTTTTTATTGCCGAAAATTTGAGCACACAATTCAAGGCAGAGCAGAGCAGAACAGCTGAGCGCAAGGCAGTTCATAAAAATTTATTACTTGCTGACAAATGTAATGAATAGCTGCGAGCGATCATGCAACACAGTGTATTGTTTGTGCGAAACGCATTGTAAAGAGGCCAGGCAAAAACACGAAAATTTTCTAAACTCGCATAGCAGGCTCAGTTGAGTAATGCCTGCACCTGAGCACGAGGGTGTCTAATACCCCTTAGTCACTGCTCTCAAGTTGAGCTTATCTCGATCTGAGCCTCTTCAAATTCATAAGCATAGCATCTGTGCTTGTCTCAGTCCACTTCATAAAGGCATGTTTTATTTCTACATCAAACATAACATATTAAGAATCTGAGAGAGCTCCGGCTTACACCGAATTTGAGGTGGGTCGAGTTGCTCATTTGCTCAACCGCGCCACTCGGGGTGGTTGCCAGACAGTTGTCACACACACACACACGCCCCAAAGGAGTAAAATCTTCAACATTGCATTGTCATGTCTAACACTCCATTTCTAATGCTTGTTGAACGCTAATATGTTAGCTCTGTCATCACTTATTAAAAATTTCTTGCTTCGGTCACTTCTGTTTAAAATTCATACTTTGTGAGCAAACAGACTCACATGTTGATTATACTTTACTCAATTATACATTATTGGTGAGGATGGTACAGGCTGCAGGCACTGCATGATGTCAGGTACAAACCGTGTCATGAGCAACAACCTTACACTATAATTATCTCAGATGGACCCAGCATCTTTACTCCTCCGCTCTCGCATAATTTTCTATGCGAGACAAACTCAGCTGAATCGTGTGCGTGAGAATAATGTCGAGTTCGGCGGCGCTTAATTTCCATTTCGTGGGAGGCGGTGGGCGTGGTCGGACTCGAGGCTGCATCCCATTCTATTTAATTCTCTGTTGTCAAGTTGCTCCCCGGGACAGTCTGAACTGATTACCTAATGTAGCTGCACATAACAAACCGTAGCTCAATTTTATGCTGCTTGTTTTGCTTTTTAACAGCTATCTAATGCGCTCAGAAATCCCGATAAAGAGTCTAAAAATATATTTAACTATCCCTCCTGAAAAGTTTATTAATTCCTGTCTACCTGTCTGTGTTGACTGTCTGTCTGTCTGTGTGTCTGTCTGTCTGTGTGTCTGTCTGTCTGTGTGTCTGTCTGTCTCTGTCTGTCTGTCTGTCTGTCTGTCTGTCTGTCTGTCTGTCAGTCTGTCTGTCTGTCTGTCTGTCTGTCTGTCTGTCTGTCTGTCTGTCTGTCTGTCTGTCTGTCTGTCTGTCTGTCTGTCTGTCTCTGTCTGTGTCTGTCTGTCTGTCTGTCTGTCTGTCTGTCTGTCTGTCTGTCTGTCTGTCTGTCTGTGTGTCTGTCTGTCTGTCTCTGTCTGTCTGTGTGTCTGTCTGTCTGTCTCTGTCTGTCTGGGTGTCTGTCTGTCTGTGTGTCTGTCTGTCTGTCTGTCTGTCTGTCTGTCTGTCTGTCTGTCTGTCTGTCTGTCTGTCTGTCTGTCTGTCTGTCTGTCTGTCTGTCTCGGTCTGTCTGTCTGTCTGTCTGTCTGTCTGTCTGTCTGTCTGTCTGTCTGTCTGTCTGTCTGTCTGTCTGTCTGCCTGTCTGTCTGTCTGTCTTTCTGGGTCTGTCGTAGTGCCAGTCTGCGTAGGATAGCTTATCTTACACACTGCGCTCTAAACCATCATAATGGTAATTATAACAGTATTTTGATGTGCTTAATAAATGCCTTCAAATTCGGATGCAAATAGCCGTGTGCACAAGAAGCAAAAGTTTTATTAAAGCAGGCAAAATTTTTATGAACAAAGCTAAATTTTTCTTCGACTACTAATAGTAGTCAAAATAGCTACAGATTCCTCTACCTGTCAGCAAGGCTACAAAGTCCCCAGAGTGATTTAAAAGTACAGAGGAGGTGCATTCGGCAAGAAATTAAAAAAAATTTTGTGCATTTAAAAAACCTACAAACCTTGAAAACCTACAACAAATATAGAATTCTAACTGCTCTTTTTTGATGGGCATGTACAACTGAAGAATAAACATTATTCTATTTAAAAATGTGCGAAAATCCGATAATACACTCTTTCGAGTGTTCAACCATAATTTACCTAAAAATTATCTCATAAAGTACAAAATCATTGGAGAATTATGTTTTTTAACATCAGAGCATGTTCAGAGCGATAAATTCCACAATATTGACAAGTTCGAAACGTCACAACCTATTCATAAGCTAAAAGTCGCACAGGCTTGAAACCTGGAGTTTTTCACACTCAGCGGGTCTCTTACCAAAATCAAATAAAAAAGCAGCCAACATTACCTACATCGGTGGGCAAAGCAGCAAAGCAAACACAGCGCGCATCATCCTCGGGGGTACAAATTTTAGTACTGTTCAGCGAGCCCAGTGCCTGCGGGCGTGCACTTTGTTGACAGTGTTCTTATGTCAGAATTGGCCTTTCCCAGCTCAGTGTGTGATGCAGACCAACCAGCACGTAAGAGGCTAAGGGAAAGACTTTCAGCGAACAAAAAGCTGAAAAAAAAGAAATGCAAATAAAAGAAGAGATGTCGCGCACACTTAAGCCTGCAGGTTTAGCTTCGGTTCGTGTCATTTAAAGTCCAGCTTTTTCGAGCAGGCAACCCCGCATCATGGCCTGAACGGCTTGCAGTTAAAGGCGAGAAAGAAAGCTTTCATAGAATTACATTTTACTGCGGATAAGAAAATATAAGAAAATTAAAACGGATTTGAGGATGACAGAAAGTGGCAACGACGAGCGCAACAGCGCCAAGCGCAGTCAAATGAAGTCTCTGCTATGCTTCCTGCTGGTCAGCATATCAGCTGGCATAGCCTACAACGCGTCGTACGTGTTCCTGTCAAGCATGACCACGACGTTGGAGCGCCGATTTGGCTTCGACTCCGAGGACACCGGGCATATCATTGTGGCCAATGATATTGGCTTCGCTACTACGATCATTCTAGTTAGTTTCTATGGCAACCGAGGTCACAGACCGCGCGTTCTGGGCCTTGGTGCCGTTGTGATGGGTCTGTCAACGGCCGCCTACTCTCTGCCTTTTTTCATCTACGGCCCGAAGTACTTCGAGGCTGAGATTGCTCGCTACTTGACCCTCACTGAACAAAGCGGATGGAACAATGGCAGCAGTGATGTTAAGGCAGCCAGAAACAACGATTTACTGTGCCAGATAGAAACCTTTCCTACCTCGGCTGACCTGTTCAATCAGTCCTCGAAGCCGGCAGTAACCCCCAGAACGATGGAGCAGAAGTCAGAACTGGCCATGACAAGCCAAGCCGATGTGGTGTTCGTCATCTTCATGATAGTCGGCATAGTTCAGGGCGCCGCCTCCGCCCCCTCTTGGTCGGTGCTCTTCACCATGGTCGAGGACTCGGCCACGCCGGCTCGTTCGCCAATCTACATCGGCCTAGTGATCACTGCCCGGTCCATATCGCCTATGCTGGGCTACTATTTGATTGGGCAGTTTCTGGCGCTGCACGAATCGCTCGGCGAGTCGGGCCTGCAGGAATCCGACAGCCTGTGGATCGGCAACTGGTGGCTGGGCTTCCTCAGCCTGGGCCTCATCACCAGCATTCTCGGCTGCCCGATGCTGCTGTTTCCACGCGACCTCGAGGATCGCTCGCTTTGCTGCTTGCCAAGGGCGAACGAACAGACTGACGTCATTGATGCCGAGCAGGATCCGGCTGATCCTCAGGCCGACGCACCATTAAACGAGGCAAGCATGCTACGTAGATTGAGTCGGCACAAGTCGTGCGAATCGCAGCCACGCGGCGCTGGCAGCTGGGCCAAGTTTCTTCACAGCCTACGCGATCTCTCCTTGGCCATCAAACGCACGATGACCAATGCAATTCTCATGCTCGTGATGCTGTCCTGCGTGGTCAGTTTACTCGGCTCCGGTCTGGAGGTGCTGTTCATTGTCAAGTACTACGAAAACTACTTCAATCTGATGCCATCGGCTGCTGGCCAGTACGTTGGCATCACCTACGCATTGCCAACAGCGCTAGCCACTCTAGCTGGGGGCTATCTGGTGTCGCGCCTCAAACTGGATGTGGTCGGAATGATGCGACTTATCTGCGGAATCTTTGTTGTGACCACCGCGCTCAGCTCACCCGCCTTCTTTCTTGACTGTCCATCGGAGCGGTTAAATCCAAATAGGTAATCATCGCAGTTTCACATGATTTTTTTGGAACTTTATGAAGGATAGAAAGTTCAATAATTGGTGCCTGAATGGTTAATTCTAGCGAAAACCTCTTGCTATTTTATACCCTAGAATGTGGAGGCCTCAAGAAATCACTAAGCATGACACTCCTCACATTGAAGTATCGTAGATCGTACAAGAATACGAGTATTTCTGTACCCGGAAACATCAGCTTCATTGTGGTGGGATCTGATATCCTGTTTTCTGCAGTGAATATCCTCACCCCACTAGTTTGGAGACACAATAAGCAGCAAAGCAATGTTATGCAATCACACCAAACCAAACACCCAAACCAACCCAGCCTGCCAGAAATCTCACTGGCCAGCACCGGGAATGCTACAGGCTGCGCCGCCAGATGCGGATGCGACTCCACGCTGGTGAAAAATTTGCCAGTGTGCGGAAGTGACGGAAATTTCTACCTGTCACCTTGCCACGCCGGATGCTCTAAGAAAAAATCCGCTTCCACAATCAAATCAATTGTTGGAAACCGAACTAACCAAGTAATTCTTGTTTTTTCAAAGTATTTTTATTAATAAATCCATGCTTAGACAGCTTGCTTTGACATTGCAGGCCAGCGAATCTCTCTTCAGCAACTGCACTTGTCTTGAATGGCATCCTGTCAGCAACAATTCTGCCATCTCAGCTGGAGGAGTCCTCGTCAACACGGCCCAACCAGGAGGCTGCCACGGTGTATGCGACATGGTCTACGTCTTCTCAGTGCTGAAGTTTACCGAGCATTTTGTCGATGGACTTTCCTACGTATCCTGGTTCCTGTTGGTGATGAGGTGAGTGCATTCAGTGCGTTCAATAACAGACTGCCAATCAATTTGAGGCTAATTCTATCAAAGTGTCAATCAACCCCGATTTTCCAGAGTCACCGACTCAAAAGACGACGAAGCAATGGGAGTTGGAATCATATCGCTGTTCTTTAGCCTAGCCGGTAAGGTACAAGTATAGCTCACAATTTTATGGCCTTTAGCACTGCGGAGAAGATTTGAAGTTCATTGTTTTTTTTCCGTATAGTCAGGAAACCTCACTGGATCAAGGGCCAGTCAAAAAAGTTAAGTCTGCGAAAACCCTAGTGTCAGGGAAATTTACCACACCAAACCTAAGGACACCTTAAGTAGAAGGACGTGACACTACGTTTCTTGGAAATTTTTTGGAGTCAAATTTTCGCGCAAAAATACACTACGGAGATAGGAAATTTGCAGCTTTTCGACAAAAATTAAAGATTGCGCTCAATTGGAAGCGGATGCAAATCTAATCTTTTGATATGCGTTTCCTGCCTTCTTACGAGCATTCGCTCGTAGTCTATCGAACTATGTACATCTTAATTTGTGAAAAATTTATCTTCCTATTATTTTATTGATATTAACTCAGTTTCGTAAAGAAACTACTAATTGCCAAAAATAGCCAATCCAGAGAGAATCGGAAATTGACATGTGACTGCACCAGCAAAATTCTTCAAAATACTGATTGATAGAAATTTTCTTTGAATAAAACAGACTTGATTAGAAGAGGAACTGAACCTGCGCAGCCGCTAAAATACCATTTTATTGATATTATAATTTTCTTCAAATGTTTTACAAGGGAAGTAATGTAAAGATCAATTTTCACAAATTAAGATACCTTAGAATAAGAAGGCAAGAAGCACATGTCAAAAGATGAGATTCGCATCTGCTTCCCATCGAGCGCAATCTTTAATTTTATGTCGAGAAACTGCAAATTTCCTATATCTGTAGTGTATTTTCTAGACTCCCAAAAACTTTCCAAGAAACGAAGTGTCCCGTCCTTCTATTTAAGGTGTCCTTGACCAAACCTTGGACTATGAACCCAAATTAGCGAAGATAAATTTCAAATCTTCAAACTTTTGAACTCATAGTAATCCAATAATTTTTGCTGCTCGATCCCTAAGCATCAATCATGGGCGGCTTCTGCGGTCGAATCTACGAATCGGCCTGCCTGGTAGCTACAAGCGGCTCAGCTGGGGAAAGAAACTGCTTGCTGTACGATAAGGCCCGGCTCAGGGTTCTGTTCAACGGCATTCCAATGCTGGCTAGGCTGCCCTACTTGGGGCTGCTGCTGGCCGCCTACCTGCTGATCAAGCGGCGATTCAGTGCCGCCCGTGCCGATACAATAGCGGTGGCGGCGGATCAGCGGCCCAATGATGAGGCTGAGAGCTGGGAGCTGGACGATGGCGGCAGGCGTGCAAAGTCACTGGATTGCAGCGCCAGTCAAGAGGCAGCTGCAAATGCACCAGCTGCTGTGAATGGGGAGGTTTAGCTGTAGAAGCTGATCTGCTCATGAGAACTTACAAAATTTGAGCAATTTTCTCAGGGGTCAAAATTTACCAAACTTCGGTCAGAAGGTTTATGGTTAAAAAGCTTTGATACTTTGAGTAAAGAAGTTAAAAATGGCTTTTGTAAAAAAAATCGATTAAGCTTTGAATCTATTTGAACTCAAACAGGAACACAGCTTCGGTTTGCTTTAGGGTAATAACCTCGACTTATGGCTGACTCAAATTGAGACTGTAGTCTTTAAGTATAGAGGCGGCTCAAATGAATAGTTAAATTCAATGCAACAGCTGAAATTTCTGTGTAGAAAATCTCCTGATAACTAATTGCAAAGGCAAGCTATTGCGTATGACCATTGCTTATTGTCTGTTGGTACCAATAAAATCAATCGATGCATTATATTTTCTTGTAATTTGCAATTCTATGGAACTTCACGGCGTTTCATTGTGCATAAACGATTTTTGCGTCAAAAGTATTTTTTTTCAATTTTACGGCTGTTAAGGCTGCATGTATTTTTCTGGCGTTTGACAAGTTGAAGTTTCTAAAAAATATCATCGCTATATTAGAAGTTTATTCACCCATATCAGTTTATCATCTGAGCTGATGAATCATGGATGACATAAAAAACTTAGTTTTGGAAACTTAATTAAAAATAGTAAAACAATCAAACAAAACAAATTTAAAAGAATCATTACAAGTATTCTTCCTAGAATGTTAAGAAATTTGCGAAAAAATAATATAACTTTTGTTTCTTACATTCATAAACACTTTGTTTTGTAGTTTTCCTCCAACTTTATCGCAACTCGTTATCCGTTTGACCTGACATTGATAAGACAGGTTTACTCGTTACCTTTAGTGTTACAGTAATTGGTAATCTATAATTCCTAAATGTGTACCTTTAGCTGGAATTCTGGAAATCAACTAAATTCCTTGTGTTAGATTAATCTAAGCTGTGAAAATTTCGGCTTTTAATTACACGAAGTATTTTTTCAGTCAAATAAGAGCGCATCCCCACATCCGAAGCCGTAGTACAATGCAGCCATATTCAGGCAGTGACAATGATATACAACAAAATTGTTTAAATTTGCTCCATAAGATGCTATACTCGATTGGTCGATGCCCAAAGATACGTGTATTATACAAGGACACCCACCCTAAGTAGAAGGACAGACACTTCGTTTCTAGGAAAAAAATTTAAGTCCAATCTTTGTGAAAAAATACACTACGTAGATTTGCAGTTTTTCCACATAAAATAAAAAATTGCACTCGATTGGAAGCAGATGCAAATCTCATATTTAGATACGTGTTTCCTGCCTTACTGTATCGAACAATATGCGTCTTAATTAGTGTACACATTCAGTGTACTTTTTTCACGAAAATTGGACTTCAAAAACTTTCGAAGAAACGAAATGTCCCGTCCTACGTAAGGTGTCCTTGGTATTATAACAGCCGAAATCGCCCTATATAGAGGCAATAAACAAACTACTATTTATAAAATTGAAATAAAGCCACAGAAGCATTGAGATGTCTATGTCTCTGTGCTTTTTAAATATGAACGCCAACTTCTGTCCCATAGTTTTTCTATTACCCCAAAATTAATTTTTTGTGAATTTGTAATCCACGCTAATCAGAAATGAAATCTTACTTTAAAGTACACATCAGTGCAACAAACTTACTCGCCGTTTACACCGCTCTGTCAGTTGTAATAAGCACCTCCGTCCTTGGTAAGTAGAAGCATAATTTATGATAGTGATGGGGACGCACTTTGTAGCTCGCCTGACAGATCTCTCCCAAATTCTTTTCTCCTACTTACCGTCAGTAGCATGACGCTTTTCTAGGGATTCTTCATTTTTCGCTTATAAGATGTGAGGGTTTGGGAGTACGTTGAGTACGCGCGTACTTGGGCGCCCAAGGGTCGTAAATCATTCTTCCCAGACTCTTTGACCTCTGCGTTGACAGTTTTATGATACCAGATGACGCCGAAAAAGCACGTGACTGCGCTCTTTTAGATCCTTATTTCTGATAACGCGATGATTTATTGCCCCCTTTCTATTGTTCTTTTTTGCTTTTTGCTTGTCAATCTTGACAACTAAGGTGCTCCCCCCTCCTCCTCCCCTTCTTCTTCCTATTCTTCCTCTGTAAAACGTATGTATGACGTTTGTTGCTAAGGCGTTCCGTGGCGAGAGGCCATAAATCATTTTTGCTTGTAAACCCCTATTTGCGATGATTTACGACCCCCACCTGTCATCTTTTTGAGATCCCAAATCACTGATAAGATCTCCCCAAAACCGTTAGGGTCTCCCGATGGGGTAAGGTCACGTGATCAGCTTGCCAGCCAATCAGATAAATGCACGACCGTTATAACAAACGTGGCTGAACCAATCAGAAAATTAGACGCCAGTTTTAACAAATCGGCGCCTCCCGCGCCTATTTAAAGGCGCCGTCGAGCGCGCTCCATCTTCAGAACGCTCCGAAGACTCGATTCGCCTAGAGCCCCGTTCGGACGATCCCCAGTTCTACAAGTATAATTCCCCTTAGCTTGCGAACCTCCCCCTAAGTGTCGGCGACCAGCAATCATCACAGTTAGCTAACGTCATCAGCTAAAGTTAGCCAGAGGCAACTGTTCAGCAGAGGCCCTTTGCCTGCGAGACCGACAAGTACTAACGGTCGAGAACGAGATCTACCTCGGCCACTGTGGAGTTTGAGAGCATCGGAAGTGTATAGATCTGATTGGTTTGGTGAGATATCACTTGGCTTTGTCTTATCGGGTGCATTCTTATCAGTCCCCCCGCTTAGTAATTCATTAGGGATTTGCGCTATTGCTCTTTGCTCTTTTTGTGCTGAAAAGAGGCTTTAGGAGTTAATAATAATATAACAGCGATAGTAGCTAAGTGCTCCGATATTCATAGGCAGTGTGTAACTAAGTAAGAAAGTAAAACCATTCAGTTTATAGCTTTTTGATCTCTTTATTTACTCACTATGTCGGCTCACATGAGCAGCTAAATTAGTTGGCTTCGGTCATGGTGGACCAAAGGCGGATCAGTCATGCAGTCAGTCAGTCAGTCAGTAATTCATGCAATCAGAGTCCAGATTGAGGACTCAGCTTCGGCTGTACTTTAGTGCAGTTCGGGGCGGCGCGGCAGCCAAATTATTAATGTAACTTAATGTAATCTTCAGAATAGTTAGGGCGCGCTTTTGGAAGAGTCTAATTGGGTCATTTCATCGCTTTGCGGCAGTTGGTTGAAGCATCGAGGCTAAAAGCTGGGATATTCCCTATTCACTCCTCTTAGTAATATAATAGTGCATCTCCGAGTCCATATAATCCGATCCATGCAAGAACCCCCTGCACAAGTCCTCTCTGAGCCTGCCTTGGTCATGCGATCTAGTCCCTGCAGTGTCCCTTAGTCGGCTATGAATTCGAGATTGACAGCTAAAAGACACTAGTTGTAGGTGGAAATCAGGCCTCAATTAGTCGGGAACTTGGTTTCGATAGGGCTGCTTGGTGATGCAGTCCACACAAGTTGGTGGCGGCGGGGCTGTCAGCTTCCCTCTGGGGCTGGCGGCTCTCTACCTTTCTTTATCTCCGTGTCTGTCTCTCGCTGTCTTCTCCTAGCATAGGACCTAGCCGCTCGCCACATCTATCTTGCTACCCCTGGGGCTGACCTCGAGATCGGGAATGGGAGGCCAGAGCTGTCGATGTAGGCAATAGGATCGGCGCTCTGAGGCCGCGTCGGTAAAACAACAAAGCCGAAACCCAACAATAGTGTAAGTCTGATCGCAATTTCAGGTTAGAATATGGGAAATTACAGTCTAATGTAATATTTTTACTATTCAAAACGTTTTCATCAATTTAATATGTTAAAATCATAAAAACTTGGACTGAACTACTTTTAGTAATATTATACATACGAAAAATTAAATTTCAAAATCGAGTGAGCATCAGCGTAAAAAGAGTCTTACTTCAAACCTTCAAACCTTTTGAAGCCTTCGGAGACCGAAATTCAATTTAATACAGGTCAAATTCAGGAGGTTCTGATCTGTCCAGGCGAAACGGGCGAGCTGCGCTGCCCATCCAATCACCAAATACTCATATCGTACGTGTTCTATGGCAGGCATCAAAACCTGTGGCGGTGCCACAAGTACCGCAGGCAGTGGTGCATGGACGACCCCGAAGATGCTAACAGAAGAATTAAAGCAATCTGTCACAACAAGCAGAAGTGCGAGGTTTTTCTCGACGAAAACAATATCAAAATAGTTGGCACAGTGTGTCCCACCGCAACGAGCTACATGCTCATTGAATATTATTGCTTCAAGTTGATGAACGCATGAAATAAAGTCGCTGTTATGTTTAACGCCTATAATTAGATAAGCTCGTGTACTTTTTTGCTGTTGAAATCAATCGATGAACAGTTAAAATCAGTTTAATAGCATTTGGCGAATGGATGTCTAATCTTTGCTGAGATAAAAAATCATAAATGGGCGGAAAGCATTCAATGTATTAAAATAATCTATTTTTTTCATGTCAGGGTTCAATGCGTTACGGCTTACTTGCCAGGCTATCGATAAGTGGCTTTTTAATTTCTGCGAAAGGAGAGCGGCAAGGTGAATAGCATTTAATAATGCATACAATTTTTATATCCTTGAGCCGCGCTTCTATTCCCAATTATTGAAAATTGTCTCTAGTTTGACAGTCAATCTGGAGCCTCTCTTTCCCAACTGCTATAAAAGGCAGCCAATTAAACAGAGATTAGAGATGTGAAAAAATGTTGACGAGAATAAACCTGTTGTATGCCAGCATCAGAGGGCCCATGACAGGGTGATAATTGCGACAGCTTAATCCTCTCGAAGCACGCAAGAAATAAAATTCGGTGGAAAATACTGATTTTGAGAAAGAATTGTCACTGATTTCTTCAATAAAAAATAGTTTATTGCCCTAACTAAAAGCTTTGGTTCTGTCAAATATCTCCAGAACAAATTGCTAGTTATTTCGTGTGAATCGCAAAAATGAAGCATGAAGCAACCAGAAGTAAAGATTTTAAGCTAGAAATTACTATAGGATAGAATGTATAGAATGTAACATTCTCGCTAAGTAACAGTTTAACCAATGTCGAAGGCAATAAATTCTTTTTAAAAAGCTAAAAGTTGTCAAATTTGGCTGCGTCAATCGTTAAGCGCTAAAGTCTCCTAAGAAGGACTCTATTTTCGAGCCTTTAATATACCTTTTCCACTTCAAGTCTGTCAAAAGTAACTTCAAATCTGTCAAGGATAGCAGAAACGCATACATTCAGCTCGCAAGCCGAGTGCCAACTAAGTTTCTGTGGCAAAGAACCTCAGATCAATTCTGTCACAAGTAACTTCAAATCTGTCTTCAATTAATCAAGTCCGTTTATTTTTAACAGTCAAACAATTTAGACAGATTTTAACTTGAGAATCGCCATAGACATTAAGTTCCTGTGCCGAACGTTTAGTCAGTCTGCAGTCCTTTTTTCTATCCCCGGAAATTTCCACTCCCTAATTTACCTATAGACAGATTTGAAGTTACTTGTGACAGAATTGATCTGAGGTTCTTTGCCATAGACACTAAGTTGGCACTCGGCTTGCGAGCTGAATGTATGCGTTTCTGCTATCCTTGACAGATTTGAAGTTACTTTTGACAGACTTGAAGTGGAAAAGGTATAGTATATGGTACTTCAGCTGCATTGTCATATGGTCTAGCCAACAAGAGAGACGAAATAATGGTGATTTACCATAGACAAAACAAAATTTGCGTGCAGTAATATACAAATATTGATAGGCTGCAGAGGGCTGAAACGAGGTAAAAAGTCGAGGCGCGTAGCGCCGAGGCGTTTCACCTCGTTTCAGCCCGAGCAGCCTATCCATATTGGTGTTGTAGTTAGCGGGCGTGAAACGCGTTTCACGGCCCGCTGAGACTTTCTATGGTAAAATCGCTCTGAGTTCTATGCTTTCAGTCGGTTTCACGGCCCGATAAGAAGGAATTCGACCATAGACAACAGCGGCGGGCGGGCTGCCGTTAGTTTCAACCTCGTTTCAACACGCGTAGGCTAACTACAATGCAACTGTCACCCTAGTTGAAATTAGCGTGCGTGACAATCGCATTATTGCACGCTAATTTCGTTTTGTCTATGGTAAAATTGTCTGCGCTGATGACTTCTCTCTATTGTTGGCTAGACCAAATGACAATGTGATAGAAGCACGGCTTGCGCGTGCAACAACGCCATAGACACTTATGCGCTACGCGCACTCGTGGTCCTCGGCGTTGTTGCACTTGCAAGCCGTGCACTATCTCTCCATTGTAACCTTTTGTCAAGAGTTTTCGGCACAAGACAGTCGGCAGCTACGAGTAATTGTTGGATTTTTCTTGACCGTAGACAAAAAACAAAAGGGTGCAAAAACAACATAGACTGATTCTTTTGCGGCAGCAATTGCTTTACTAAGCTTTGGTCGCTACGAAAAAATCTGCATATATTGTTACATTTTAAATTAAACTCAAATCCGAAATCATGCAAGTAGAAAACAAGGACACCTCAAGTAGAAGGACGGGACACTTCGTTTCTAGGAAAGTTTTTGGAGTCCAATTTTTGCGAAAAAATACACTACTAGGAAATTTGCAGATTTTCGACATAAGATTAAAGATTTCACTCGATTGGAAGCAGGTGTAAATCATATCTTTTGATATGTGTTTCCTGCCTTCTTACTCTATTGAACTATGTACATCTTAATTTGTGAAAAATTGATCTTCCTATTATTTTATTAATATTGATTCACTTTCGTCAAAACCTACTAAATGACAAATCGCCAATCCAGAGAGAATCGGACATTGAGATGTGACTGGACCAGCAGAATTATCCAAAATACTGATTGATAGAAACGTTATTTGCATAAAGCGGTCTTTGTTAGAAGAGGATCAGAACCTGCCCAGCTGGTGAAATATTAATTTATTAAAATTATAATTTTCGACAAATGTTTTTACAATTTAAAGATCAATTTTTCACAAATTAAGACGCACATAGTTCGATAGAGTAAGGAGGCAGGAAACACATATCAAAAGATAAGATTTTAATATGCTTCCAATCGAGCGCAATCTCAAATTTATGGCAAATTGCCTATCTCCGTAGTGTATTTTTCTCTAAAATTGGACTCCAAAAACTTTCCAAGAAACGAAGTGTCCTGTTCTTCTACTTGAGGTGTGCGTTGCAAGAAAAGTGCTCATACTTTAATAAATTTATTGGTGATTCATGGCTGACTGCGCCATCAATTATTCACGATTTTATCGGGCTTTAGCCACAATTGACGATAGTAAAAAATGCATCGGCAACGCATCAAAGACCTTTGCAACGAGAGCTCGTAAATAAGTCTTTTCAGTCTCCGAGATAATATGAGAAGAGTGATTTAGCATTCGGTTTGGGTAAAGAAATCCTGGTTTAGAACTGGAAGCTGCTAGAAGAGAAGTAAACTGTTAAAGCACCGTGGACAGAAGAAAAAGGGACAAATTCCCAATTGAGACAAAAAATATGTTGATGTCGGCCTTTCTGATCAACGCCAAAGTCATTTCGAATGCTTGCACACAGACAGTTAAGAAGCCACAGCTTCCAAGCAGTCATAGGAGGGATTTTTTGATTGGCTGAAATAGTTATTTGGCCCTGAAAGGGATCCAGGCCAGGAAAGGTTGAGAAGAAGAAATGGACCACAGCACGCTGTGATAAAGCAGCTCGCCTTCCCGCCAAAATCTGCCGCCTCCAGAGCACAAATACTTTATTTTACTCACCGTAAATATAAAAGCTCAAAACTTCGCAGCAGCAACTGGGGATTGCTAGAACATGCCGCTCAACCAGATTTTGTAAGTTGATCCAATTGTGAAACAGTGCTTCGAACTATTCATAGCAACAAACACTGCATAGCTGACTGTATGCCGCCACTGTGCACCCCGCAGCGGACTGAGCCTCCTACTGGCCATTGCCATCGTTGGAGCAGTGGGCGGACCCGGACAACGCACTGCCGCCTCCGAGCCGCAGCCGCAGCCGCTCTATTGCTACGAGAAGCATCGCGAAGAGGCGCCCTGCGTCAAGTGCTGCGACGAGAACTATGAAATGTGCAAGAAGGAGCTCGGCTGCCCAAAGAGCGACTGGCGCTGCCAGAACCCGTGCTGGGAGTTCGTCAAATACTGCGACTACCAGTGCAAGCTCTGAGTGACAGTGACAGCATTGGACTAATTTAGCCAGCCAAGAAGATCAGGGTAGAGGCTGAGGCAGATGGAGACAGAGAGACTGAGACAATGCGGAGCAAAGACTAATTGAACTTTAAACTGATGCTTTTTTTACAACTCAATGAAATCAGAATTTCGCACCCAAACCGCCCCAACCGCGAGGCCCAACCTTATTTAATAATATACTTCGGAGTAGACCGCAAAGACACCATCTTTTGTTCAATCTGCACAGACGCCAGCACTGCTGACTAATCAACGATTTAAAAAGCGTACCAAAACTATTCACTCGGTGTTTTTTTTTTTAGTTTTTAGGGGAAACTGTCGTGTCGGCTGCAACAATCTGGAGGCCACAAAAACAGACTAACAGAACAGAACTATAACTATCAAGTAAATTTTATCATGGCTAGATATGAACAACCGGAGTCCACTCATTCAATTTTAGTTACTGACGTACTACCTTACTGTACGAGCATATTTAAGATTTTATGCAGCTAATACAGCTAATTGAGCTTGCAACAAAATAATTTAATTTTTGTACTCTGCCAGCTATTAAGCCTTATTAAGGTACAATACTACAATTCGTACGCATGGAAAACGGCATATGTACGGCAGTGGGATCACTTTTCTTTTTTGCAGCGCAAATAGGCTTGCACAATTGTGCATTAAATTTTAAAGCATGTGGCAAAACACCGAAATCCTCTATAAAGTGCATAACTGTCAGCCAAGCTATAGGATCATATTGACTGTGACAACAAAACCAGCTGTTACAACAAATGTGCTGATGCAGCAGCAAAGCCAGCTGATGCAGCAGCAAAGCCAGCTGATGCAGCACCAAAGCCAGCTGATGCAGCAACAAAGCCAGCTGATACAGCAGCATAGCCAGCTCATACATCAACAAAGCCAGCTCATACATCAACAAAGCCAGCTCATACAGCAACAAAGCCAGCTGATACAGCAACAAAGCCAGCTCATACATCAACAAAGCCAGCTGATACAGCAACAAAGCCAGCTGATACAGCAACAAAGCCAGCTCATACAGCAACAAAGCCAGCTGATACAGCAACAAAGCCAGCTCATACATCAACAAAGCCAGCTCATACAGCAACAAAGCCAGCTCATACATCAACAAAGCCAGCTCATACATCAACAAAGCCAGCTGATACAGCAACAAAGCCAGCTGATACAGCAGCAAAGCCAGCTCATACAGCAACAAAGCCAGCTGATACAGCAGCATAGCCAGCTGATACAGCAGCAAAGCCAGCTGACGCAAAATTTGGCAACTTAAACAAAACTGCGCACTTCAAAGGCAAATAATAAATACAATAAATCCGTCAAAAATATTTTTCTCTTGCAAGAAAATCAAGGCATGTCAACAGTAACTCAAGTTACAAAGAGTTTTCACTTTCTATTTCATCCAATACGATTATAATCCAACACCAATAGTGCTCAGCAAACACAGACTGCAGACATAACTAGTCATCAAGGTAGATCCTCAGGTTAGATTAAAAATGCTGCCACGCAAGAGTTTAAAATGGTTAACTAAAAACAAACAAAAATGTGATGAACAGCGTCCAAAGTTCTATCTGTGAACGCTAAGCTTTTGATTAAAAAGCAGCACATGCGCAGCTAAATTAATGTCGCATCCTATACAGCCAGAGAAGAACAACTATAATGAAGACGGTTAAGAATTAAAGAAAAGCATTACGCAAGACACCCTACACAAGTAAGCGTACACATCCTCAAGCGATAAATAGTTCAACTCAAATACTACGAGCGTAGTACTGAAGATGCATGGATAAAAGTACATTTGTACAGTTGCCGCGACTGAACCAGTTACCTGACATGAGAAGACAGTTATTTAATGCCCTCTGTCTGTATATGAGCGGCCATTTTATTTGCGGCGAGTTGCTTTAGTAGCAGACGATTTTTTATTCAATTTCTGAGCGGCTCCTTCGATTGCCTGACGCTGCTGGCGCGCGCGGAGCCGGCCTGACCACACGGTGGTGGCGCCGGCTTGTTCCGTCCTCTTGCTGTTCGATGCCTTCTTTGCAGAAGCAACAGTTGGTTCGGCTAGCTGGCGCGGTTTAGTATCCTTACTATTATTTTTATTTGCTTTCTTTTTATTGGGGCGTCGCTGGCGCCGCCTGCCGCTGCCGGCACCGGCGCTGGACTGGCGACCGCTGGCTGAGGCAGCCGGCGCGCTGTCTGCAAACTGGCGACAGCTGCGAATCACCTCCAGAGCGGCTCCGGTCGAGTTCAACAGGCGGCATCTGCGCTTGAAGTTGAGCTTGTGCAGATAGTTGTGCGAGTCGGCCACCTCCAGCACCCAGGCCTCCATTCGCTGCGCCATCTGCGCCTCCTCCTCGGGTGTTGACGGCTGATAGCCGTGCCGGCGCCAGTAGCGCAGCTTGTTGGCCAGCTTCTTCACCTGCGAGCGGCTCGTCCCGTCCGGCAACAGACGGCGCGCCATCGCGCGCAGCTGGTCAAGCTCAGCTCGGAAGCTTGACGCCGCTGCTGCCGCCACTGCCGCCATCGCCGCCGGCGCGTTGTCGCGTGGCAACAGAGGAATGAAGGCTTCGCCGACTCGCGCCGGAGGACGGGAGCTGTTTGCGTCGGGAGCGGGGTCTGAGGTGCCTGCAAGCCATTTTACCGGGATGGTACTGTAGACTAGTGCTTTATATGTCTCTGAGAGGGATTAGCAATCCATCTACTAAATTATGACTGCCGTTATGGTAGAATAGAAATTAAACCAACCCGTTATATTTTGTTGTATTCTAGGTGAATCATGGCTAATTAAGGAATGAAATTTCGCGGAATATTTTCTAATTAATTTCAAATAGCAAGCCGTACTTCTTGGTTAATTTATGTACGAGCTGCAGGACAGAGGCGAAGTCAAAGATGGATTTAAAGAAGTGAATGGCAACAAATCTAAAGCAAACAAGAAAAAGCAACCAGGGGAGGGGTAGAAAATGCCGGTGAGCAAATCTGCTCCCACCCCCAACCTATTCCTATTTTGATCTTTGACGAATTGGAAGACAAAAGAGGCAGACGGGCAGATCTGATGAGGGAAAAGACACACACACAAACACACACAACAAAGCAAATCTTTACCATGCCTGCTCTCGTCCGTGAAGTTTCCTGTGGCCTCGCTTCCGGCGGAAGTGCCAGAAGGAGGAGCAGCAGCAGCAGCAGCAGCAGGAGCAGCAGGAGCAGCAGAGACGCCAGCCAGTTGAGATCCGCTGTCTAATGAGAACTTATCAGTAATATCGTAGCGACTAACCAGCTGGGAGTGAAACGAGCCAACGCATTTGTTTAACGAGCCAGGCGGCTGCGAGCATTGCTGAGAACGGATAGGCAGGGTGGCGGAGTGGATAGTTAATCGCAAAGGCAGCTTGAAAACCAACTTAGAAAGTACATTAAAATATTTTAGCAAGGACTGTCTTCATTCCTAGAGACAGATCCAAAAGCAAAGCAGGAAATAAAAAACCGACCGGGGGAACATAAAAGCCGAAACTGAACCGCTGGAAGAAGCCGTCTTTCTATCCTTACCAGCTTGTAGCCAGTGGACTTGTTTGCTTTTTTTATCGCAAGAATTCAGGAAGGAAAAGAGGGCGGCGGGGGCACAAGTGAATTCCTGGCGATAAGACGGGCCTGTAGGGGTTCGAAGAGACTGCTTCGCCATGAAAAACATCGCTAACAATAGCGCAAATATCGAAGGCGAATTTTTTATGCCTCTATGAAAATATTTTTCAGCTAAACAAATTGTTTTTTATTACAAAAACAACAAGAAACCAGCTGCGGAGTGATTAGCACTGGGATTAAAGTGAGATACTAAGATTGAGAAGATAATCAGAGCTGCGTGAGATTAGATATTAAAATTCTGAAATAGTAAGGCTTACAGTGACATTAGAGATAGTATTGTGGATTGAGACTAGAGTAGGAAGAATACTATCTGGAAAGTGACAAATTTTAACCACAAACTGAACAAAAGAAACTGTGTTAGAACCGACAGCAAATTCTAAAGATATATGCGAGACAAGCAAGCTGAAACGCGAGTCCTTTCAGTTTGCGTGCAAAATGGACAAAGAGTGGTAAAACCAGTCATTCTCGCCAAAAAAAGCTGTTACTCGAAGCTTAGTCAGTCTGCAGGCTGTCGCCTCACAAGCAGCTCCGTAACAACTTAATCCACGGCCGCATAAGATGGCCAATCATGCGTGCAAGGGGCGCCTGCGATTCCCGATAGTAAAAGACAAGCGAGATTAGGGCAGGAAGTAGCGATTCAGAGCATTTGGTTGCAAAACTGAGATCACTAGCCAAGCAGAAATCAAAGGATTCACTCAAGCGAACCCAAAAATAACGACTGCTGGGCTTAATGAACGGGTTAACTTGGGCGTCATTAGAGTTGGGCTGTGAAAATGAACTGGTCTGGCTCTGCTGTCATGAAAATATCTTAATAGTAAAGATTTGCCATGTTATTAAATCAATAGAAATCCATGCAAGTTGAAATTTGATCGAAAATAGGATGTACACTCGATAAGATTCAATAATAAGTGTCCATGGGCTCGAAAAAAGACTAGGAATTAAGACTAGGAGTAAAAGGAATACGGATCTAGGAACTGAAAATAAGGATAGGGGTCTGGAGTCTCGAAAAAAAGGACAGGGATCTAGGAACTCGAAAAAAGGACAGGGATCTAGGAACTCGAAAAAAGGACAGGGATCTAGGGACTCGAAAAAAGGACAGGGATCTAGGAACTCGAAAAAAGGACAGGGATCTAGGGACTCGAAATAAGGACAGGGATCTAAAGACTCGAAATAAGGACAGGGATCTAGGGACTCGAAAAAAGGACAGGGATCTAGGGACTCGAAATAAGGACAGGGATCTAGGGACTCGAAATAAGGACAGGGATCTAGGGACTCGAAAAAAGGACAGGGATCTAGGGACTCGAAATAAGGACAGGGATCTAAGGACTCGAAATAAGGATGGGGGTCTGGAGTCTCGAAAAAAAGGATAGGGATCTGGGAACTCGAAATAAGCACAGGGATCTAGGAACTCGAAAAAAGGACAGGGATCTAGGGACTCGAAATAAGGACAGGGATCTAGGGACTCGAAAAAGGACAGGGATCTAGGGACTAAAAAAGATAAGGATCTAGGGACTAAAAAAGATAAGGATCCAGGGACTTCAAATAAGAAAAATAAGGAATGGGATGTAAGGACTTGAGATAGGGATCTAGGATTCCGAAAATCAAAATAAGGATGCGGATCTAGAAACTAAAAAATTATTAGAATTGTAAATAATAGTAATTTTACAGCAGCAGGAATCAAGCAATTAAGCCCATGTCATGCTACTTGTATCGCATCGTTAGTCTAACAAGATAGCCGAATCAAATGCTTCAGCCGCCAACCCAATTCGTGTTTAAATCAGGCGCAGCAGACTGTCGAGGGGTTGCTAACGTCTGAGCTCCTCCTCTTTCGTCGGTCTATTTCCGACCCGCGCTTGGCTTGGCTGGCTTTCCGCATGTCGAGAGCCTCGCATCCCAACCCGTCCCGTTCCCACGTGCCAGGCCTCTTTAGTCTAGAGGAAAGAGAGAGATGGGATGGAAGAAGAGGCTACAGGAAATTTGAGTCTGGCACTTTTTTCTCTTTTTCCTTCGCGGCACCTTCAGCTTTCATCATCCACAGGGTGGGGGGCGAACCTATCGACAGGGATAAGGGAGGCGTCTCCTTCTCACAGGGTAATCTACCAGCCAATTCATTCTTGATCCCCTCCCTAGCCTTGTCTAGCAGGCCGCATGGCGAAAGGCGGCGGGGAATGCCTGGTCCCGCCCCGGGTCCGTGCGCAATAGGCCAGCAGCGGGGATTTCGGCAGAAGCAGATAAGCGGCAGACCCTAATTCTGGGAGGCTTTGCTTAGCATTGCAGGAATGAGTAAATAATCAGATGATCAACACTTTGTCCAAAGTTGATAAATAAACCCATTTGTGATGAAAATGCTAAGGCTCTTACAGTACACAGTACATCGGTTTTTTATTAAAAATCGTCCATTAAATAGGTGTTTTAATTACTAAATTACTACAATCTATATAGCTGCGCGTTAATCAAGTTATACCTATACTGATACACATAAAATCGATTTACTAATCAATAAATTGGGAGCACCCCATTCGCCTGCCGACGGCTGCCTACCGGCAAGCCTTTGCAAACGTCGGTCGGCAAAATTCGTAGACCAAATAAATTAATCCTGAAACTTTTAATTTGGCCAATTCCTGTCCCATTATCATCCCTCTTAGCTGGGAAAATTAAGTGCACCTGAACAAGCATGCAGACGGAGGAGCAGACTTAGTCACTCAAGTATCATGATAGCATGCCGCTGAGGGAGGTCTTTCTAACTTCCCAAAATTTCCTACTAGCTACGGGGGAGAAAAATTTAATAGCTAACAAAAGAAGATGCGGATGCTTGAGGGTTTTTTTACCACCCCGAACAGTATCCACTGAAGGTCTCATAGCAATACCAGTTGACATCCTAGTACAAAAACTGCATGGACAACAATGCATTGAGCTGTGTAGTTAGTAGACTTGGTAAGGGCTGAGACACCTCAAATAAATTTTCACAAGTACCAGATCCTATTAGACTTTGCTTTCGTGCCCCATTCTCTCACTTACTGGCCTCTCTGCGCTTCCCCAACTGAACACTTCTTTAGTAAGGCGAAAGTCTGTGAGGTCAGCAAGAACAGAGAGGTATGAAACAACAAGGCGGCATAAAGTTAAGGACTGGCCCAAAGATAAAAGAGACAATATGGATTCTTATAGACTAGAGCCGGCTGTCAATGTCACTTTAGTCGGCACTGAAATATGTTCAGCAAAACAGCGCACTATGTACTTTTATTGCTAGCAAATAGAGATCGCAGACTGAAGATGTTGCCCTGCTCAATAAACTAGCGTGATGTAGCTGGCTGAGCAGTGAAATGATCCTTTCCTATTCAAACGCTCCTTAGAAAAATAAAATATTTATTTAGATAAAATTTTTCTTGGAAAGGAATTCTTCAGCCTCGTGGTTACAGGGAATATATCTGCCTAAATCGCCCACACAGCAACTGAGTAATCTATTTATAGCTCAAATTAGATTTAAAAAATCGAAGACTCGATGATTCATCAATAATCAGAGCCCGAAACTTAAAGAATCCTTATGAATGACAAGGACAAATTCGGCTAAAATATTTGTTTCGGGTGGCACAGCACAGAATATCCTGGTGAACCGCTACTGTTTTCCCCAAGCAGTTTAACTATGGGTAGGACGCGTCATTTATTAAATCTAGCATTATTATTGTATGCATCCACGAGTGGACCTGCACTGGCCCTGAATCCAACTAACAAGCCAAGGCTTGAGAATAGGGATAACTGTGTGTGCGCGCCAGGCAAGGGAACAGCAGCCCTCCGGCGGTCTAAACACTCCCATGGGAACGTGTATGCCCGAGTGAGAGTGGCCGAGCATAGAGGAGCAGCCCTGGGTGTCTTGTACGAGCGCCTGCGACTAAATTGACGCCTATTTTTTGCATGCCGCCGCTGCCGCCGTCTCCCTCTCACTCAGTCATTCATCCTCAAGCGGGCCGCCATCTCTCTTTGATTGCGTTTCCTGTTTCGCTGTCTCTCCCGCCTCCTGACGCTTTTCCTACTAACACACACATAAGCGGTGGGGTTTGCTTGTGTTTGACTTTTCTCTCACCCAACATCTACTCTACGGTCAAACATAGTAGAGCTACTAGAGTAGCGTTACTTAAGGGTTCATAGCTGCCAGCTAGACATCCGTGTCTTCCACATCAGCGATACGCCAGTGATAAGCAGACGAAAATGGACTACAGTAACGAGCGCTCTGACGGAAATATACATTAATAAAAGTCTTTGACTGTTAATATAAACTATCGGATTGGTTATCTATACTATACACACACAATTTTGTTTCTGAGATTGACAAATTAGACTATTTTGAATTTTACATTTTACTTAAATTCCTGATTCCCATAAATTATTTGCCATGCCGAAAACTATTCTGGCAAATCTATAAAATAGAATCCTGGTCTTATTCCAGCCAAAGGAAAGCTTCCAATGCTTCAGCTCAATCTGGTATTCGCTACAAGGTTATCAGTTGTTGAGAGCGGAGGAGAAGTCTGAATAAGCTGATGACGCATTTAGAAAGCAAAATAACTGGCGGCATATAGTTAAGAATTGAGGATGGCAAAAGCAGAAACAATCAGGCGGAGTGCGAAAGCCGCATAAAATGGGCTGGGATTAGAATAGTTCAAAGTCACAGGGGGCCGATCCCATGTTTCAATTTTGAAAATGAAAATGAAAAACAAATATAAAATAGCGAGCTCGGCCTTCAGAGATGAAGGGAAAGGCTACAAAAAGATGGAAACTGGAAAATGAAAATTTAATGAATCCCAATTTCCGTAAGGAAAACTGGGAGATTGAAACATATAGATTTTTATTCACTTACATAACATAGTTTTAAATTGCAAAGACCACTTAACTAAATTGAAATTAGTGGTAGCCTATGGAACTCGAATGTATTCGAAAGATAATGTGAAACACAAACAAGACAACATAGATAAACACTTACGTGCACCAAATGACCCCGCTGGGCACAATTGCAGCAGAAGACAAACTGACTAACTTGTCCAACAATGCTGTCAACGCTGAGCTGCCCAGAATCCGTAGCCAACGATTTAGTGTCATCAGCTTTGTTGAAGTTTCTCTCCAATTGCGAGTCCTTATGTTGAGGCTGCACAGGAGGACATCCCGGCAACACCTGCAGTACAAATATAATTAAATTATTTAATTAGCAAACCAAGGACTTTAAAACGAATAATCCCATTAGCCATATTAGTTCATATTAGTTCACAAGTGACTAGTCGACACAAATTTAATAATCAGTCAGTCAGAAAATCAGGGCAGTAATTTGAGCCAGTTGTTTCTCCTGTCTATCGTATCATTTACCGCATGCATATGGTGAACTAATGACACATTATTCTGGATATTAATCTCTATCCAGCCGTCTAAGGGCGTGACTAACTGCGCGCTTTAGAGCCAAACTAAGTCTGCGCGTCCTACAAAGAAATACCCTGGAGAGTCGAGGGGAGCCAATTGCCCATAAAAACTTGGCAGTTTTCACACGTTCCTACACGGGTGGGCTTTCTAGTTTGCGAGCATATGGATGGGAAAACCCTTCGAAGGATAGCGACTGAGCACAGAAACTTATTTTTCTTTTCTTCAGCTGAAATAAGTCCGCGTCCAATTGAAGCACAAGTCCGACTTTCGCGTCGATTTAAAACAGTTGGACACACAAGGTTCCACATACTAATGAGATAGATTCCAATAATCAGCATTGAGGATTTAGGAAAAGCTACTGAACTAATCCTGCGTCATTCGAAACATACGAATTAGGGAAATAAGTACGTTAAGGCATAACGCCGAATAGTAAAAATAGAAAATTGAAGAGCGAAACGCCAAGTTGAGGTGAAAATAATCGCAAAATCGTGCGCCAAGATGTGTGACTAGGCATCTAATTAGCACGCCTAACTTGCGAGAGACTAGGGTTGGGTAATGAAGTCTTTCCTCACCTCTGGAGGGACATTCTATGCCAAGATTTTTTTCATTTGCGCACTGCACTACTACTTCCCCAATGTAAGTAGGGAACACGTATTTTCTGTGCCAGATTCCACAAAACAATAAATCAACAGGACTCACTGTAGAATGATACTGCCGCCAGATGTCGGGACATTGCTGAAATAGGAAAGAAGAAAAAAGCGCGTTATTAACCTTGGTAAAGTCAACTGAAAATTATTTGGTGAATTTAGAAAACTGCTTTTTAAACAATTATAATGTTGGCGGAAAAAAATTCTGCTTAGGAATAAATAAATAATAAATAAATTTAGATAACCGACTTTTCAAACAGATGTACAGCCCACGGCATAGCCGCAGCTAGTTGCGCGGCGCATCCGAGGGCTGTGTACTCTTACAGCTGCTCAGTCTTGACGGGGTGGGAGGGGCCGCAACACCCACTCTAAATTTACCCAGCTCAAACTGGTACCCAATCTCAGCTGGGTGGACTGAATCAATGCGGGATTAAGTGCATTGCTCAAGGGCACAAATTGTCTCTAGAGCCTGGGCTCGAACCCCCGACCTTCCAATTTTAAGGCAGATTCCCTAGCCACAAGGCTACAACTCCTAGGAAATAAAATAATCATTCCAGAAATCGAGCACTGCTAATGGATTCCATTTTCTGGTGAATAATGATACCATTAAAAAAGGCAACAGTCCACAGGGAAGTGGCGGCCTCACATCTTTCCAGTGGCCAAGAGCGCCACAGCGGTCGCACGGGGCCCGAGTGAGAAGGCCGTACCGATGGCAGGCTTCGGCGCGATGCCCGGAGGTCAGACAGAGCGGGCACAGTCGGTGCGGGCAAGCAGTTTTCGGGTGGCCCTCGCGGCCGCACAAGATACAGACTGGACCAGTTCTCGAGCACTGATCGCTGGGATGGCCACGTTTTAAGCAAATGCTGCATTCGGCTTGCATTGGATCGATCGATTGTTGCTGTTGTTGTTGCCTTGGCAACAGATCCTCAGCGTCGACTTGCCAAAGTTCTATAAAAGAAATCAAAATCCGTACTAATAACAAACTAGGACTCCTATATTTCTCTTGAGGCCTAAAAAGACAGTCGAGATACTTTAACATTCGGTATTGCTACTAAAATTGGACAGTTAAAGAAGCTTCAATTGTTTCTACTACTTGGAAGTAGCAAGGGTCGAAGCAGAAACTAGAACAGAAAGGCTGCTTGCTCCTCAAGCTCGGCCGATGAAAGTTTATAAATATTCTCCCATTAAAACTAGGTGGGTTGCGATTCGAAAACTTGAATTTCTAGGAATTTCATATCTAGTAATCAGCCAGCTAAAAAAATGACTCACCCTTATCCGCGCGCATATCCACCAGAAACTCGGCCAAATCCCTGCCGTGCACCCGTTTAAATGCCGGCGCGTGATGCGCCGTTGCTTTAACGCCCAAGCTGACACTGCTGTCAACGTCATTATTATCAGAATTAGCTTCAAGCACAGCTTCGTTAGGCTTGTTTTTTACTATCTCCGCCCTCAGTTGATCGTTAATTGATTGCAGGAATTCAATTTCGCGACTGCGACCAGGCGCAGCAGTGCCGCTGTCGCTTTCCCCCGCTGACGCCGACGTTGGCGAGCTGCCTTAGCCGGTCCATGACGCGCTGCTTGGCACTGCCGATCTGGTTGGCTACGCTGCTAGATGAGCTGCTGCAGTCGGCGCCTTCAACACCATCGTTTTGCTTGTGTTTTCTGCGCCTTCGGCGCGATTTGGAAACTGCTGCTTCACTAGGTAAGAAAGCAGCTGAATTGGCATCAGCCTGCGCACAGGTGGCCACTTCAGCACTGCCACTAGCGTTAGTACCAGTGCGATCGACAAAGAATGGCAGCGAAAAATCTTGTTGATTTTGTGGCGCATTGCAAGCTGTATCGCCAGTACCTGCAACAGGGGCTAATTGTATGCTTAGCTCGGCTTCAGCTACTAATTTTTCCATAATGCCGCGTTTCTTTGTAGCTTAAGAAATCTTCATTAGCAATCAGATTCTGCAGCAAGGAATGGTTAAAATTTGGTTCAATAATATCTGAAATGCCGATAAAAATAAACTAAGGATTTTTAGCACAGGAAATTATTTTTATCATTTTACATTACATGCTGTAATGCATATTTGTAGGTTTTATGCTAGAAACACCAAAGGTATTAAAAACAAACAAAGGGTGAATAAAATATAATAACATATCCATTGTAAAAATGAGGCATTAAAAATAATATATTTTGCTTTGTTATTGGCAGTCATAATAGGGCTCAATCAATATAAATCTATATTTGTTGTAAACCATAATACAGTGACAAATCTTAAATTTATTTTAAAGCAATATTTTTCTAAGTTTAAAACCCACTTCTGTAACAGGAAATATAAATATGCATGCCCAAGCCTAGGTATCTATGCTCAAAGTAAATAGTAAGAGAAACTAAGACTGTCTTTAGGTATGCCTCTATGTGTTTTTATCTAGTTTTTCAACATTACAATAATTCTTTTTCTGGAACAATTGGTATAAAAGATGATGTGCTTAATAGGAGCATCCAGTGCACTTTAACCCTTGGCTATAATAGCATCCATGAAATTTCTGAATTGGCTCCAATATGGTTCCATAGAATTTACTAGAAGTTTAAATATTAGTCTAAGCTGTTATTGCCATTCATACTATCTAAACTGTGTGTCTATACATTTGAGTCTAACAATTTAAATATACAGATATATAGAGTATAATGAAACCAAGTCTCTAATTTAAAGCTTAGGAGAATAGCTACTGTAGACTTTACAATATTCTTTTGTTTATGGGGAAAAAGCAATCTTTCAAATCTATCCGGGACCTTTGGATAGTTTATGTTCAGTTTGGAGGGCAAATGGAAAACCCTGTAAGACCATAAGCAAGTCAATTTTCAAATCCTAAGCATATAAGTAATTGTGTAAGCCACTCTTTATTGCAGAACTATAGCACTGACAATGAAAAGGGAAAAAATTGCAGTACAAAGGAAGACAAAGAAGAAAACCCCATGATCAAATATGGATATTATAATATTCTTTAGGGAGCTGGCAATGGAAAAGTTAATGAAATGTAGTAGACCTAAGTCAATACAAAGTTCTACTTAAAACTGGCTTCTATATTAACCATTAGAATCTATCAAATCAACTTGCAGAGAAATTTGGGCTAGCTGAATTTTGTGACTGCATACCAACCAAACCCCTTGTTTGTTGGTTTAGAAGGGTATATGACAGGAAAAACACTATTGGTCCTCTAATTTTAAACTAGCTAATATTGTAAACTAAATTAAATTGAAAACTACTCCCTAAACTAAAACAATATAATAGGGGACAGAGGTTGAACACACTAAAGAAGACTTAATTTTGTGCTACTATATTTCCATTGAATAATGAAATTTAAAATAGTGGCAAAATGATTGGCCTCTTAAACCAAAACTATAAAAATAGGTTTCTCAAAAAGTAGAATTCCTGTAAACTTAAATTAAGAATGTATAGTGGTCTTTTAAACCACTATAATATTATCTACCAAGCTGACTACAATTTTCCTAGGTTTTTAAGGATATGATAAATGCTAATCCTATTTTTTAATTAATTAAATATTGGAAAACAATAGTTGTATCTCTAATTTGCCTAAGAAAGCAAAGCTGTTATTTAGAAAATAGAATTGGAATAATTGTTTACAGAACTCAATAACTCTATAAATTATTAAGAATATATTAGTTCTAACATAGCAATGCAAAAAATCTTTTCCAAAATGGGAATAAACTATTATAATATATTTATATATATTTCAATATATGTGTATATGTCAATGTGTATATATATATATAAATAGCAACCAAAAAAATCCTTCCTTTCATTAACTTTGTAATATTAGTAGACATAGTGATGGCAAATAAAAAATAGGTGTAAGTCACTTTATTAGGTACCACAAAGATGTAAATTAAATAGCCAAATGACAAAGTTGGAGGGATGGATTTAAATTGCTGATAATAATAAAACCAAAGTAAGAGTTTTTTAATATAAAAATGCAGATGACAATGAGCCCCAAGTCAGAAAAAGATTTCTGATTGGTATTAATGATGATTTACTAATGTATAACAATATTAGGCAATCTTTCAGTTTCCTACTCTAAATTATTTAACCCCTTTTTTCATTTTTTCAGAGTCCCCAAGCAATGAAAATGAGTTCCAGAAGTTCATCAAGCAACAAGTCCTTTAAGTTCACACTACACAGGGTAGTAGTGCATTATCCAGTAGAGGATATTGCTGAAGTGCCATTCAGGGAAAGCTCGGTGCCACTTGAACTCCTGCAGGTATGATTTGATTTTGTATGAGCTGGATTGAATAGTGTGCACTGTGCTGTGCCTCTCTTGACCATGCTAAGTACACAAATACTGTGGAGGGAATGTGGGGCAACTGGAAAGCCAAGTTTTGAGCTATGCACGGAACCAGTGACAATTTGTTCAAATCGTACCTGCAGGATATCCTCTACTGGATAATGCACTACTACTACCCTGTGTAGTGCAAACTTAAAGGACTTGTTGCTTGATGAACTTCTGGAACTCGTTTTCATTGCTTGGAAGTTTGGGGACTCTGAAAAAATTGAAAAAAGGGGTTAAAATAATTTAGAGCGGGAAACCAAAAGATTGCCCAATATTAAATTAATCTAATTCTAAAATACCCTTATATTTCAAAGTATAAAGATTTAGGTCTAAAACTTTACCTCTTGTGTGAAAACAACATAAAATTGTATGACCACAGCGTTGAAAGCTGATGAACCTAAAAATGCACACTTAACCCTAGACCTAACCCTAACCCTTACCAAACCAACTCTAGGCCCCTACCCTTAAATAATTAAAGATTAGACGAACTAATATTGAAAATACGAGCTAATTTTGCTTTCAGAATTTATAATTACAATTCTGTCGCACAGCCATCGTGCAGGCTGTTGTGCGCAAGCACTTGTCGTGCTACCTGTAAAGTTAGCAAGTTAGCAAGTTTACTCGAATGAAACGCCAAGGACACTAGCACTCTAAGTTTCCCATCCTTCTACTTCTCAGGTGTTCTTGAGAAATGCTTGATCGAATTTTTTTAAATAGGGCCTACGCCAAAAAATTTTTTGATCACTGTATTTGTTGCTGTTAAAATTTAGAGCTTTTAATTTACAAGCTTAAAATCAGCTGGAAGCTACTTATTTTTAATGTCTATGGAAAAAAATTGGCTAAAAATAATTGTTACTTTCTATTTACCTTTGCGAACTATTTCAACTTTGGGTCAAGATTTCTAAGAAATTAACTTTAGTTAACTTCAATGCAGATAAAAACTTACCTATCGGCTATCGGGATGAAATAATATTAGACCTTAGTAAGCCTAGTTCTGAGAGTCATTATTTATTTTAGCATAGGGCCTATTCACCTACAGTATTTACTCATTACTATTTATCTATATATCACTGCGTATCTCTACATTTTTTACATTGTGAGACACTTCACATAGTTCCATGCCAATTTAACGCTTTAAGCATTGCCAATTTGCCAGTTGGAAGAATTGGGGTAGTACATTAAATAAAATGTTAAAAAATTAGCCCTTGAAGTTATATTTACAAAATAGTCATTCAAACTAGGATCCAGGACTGGCAAATTTGATATTTTCCGTTAATAAAGTCGTAAAGATTAGAAATAGAATATAAAATATAAATATAAGTAAGCCAATAATAGTAAACGAGTCTATAGGCCCCTATGGTTTTTAAAACCATTTTAAATGTGGTAAATGCTGTACTAAACAAAGAACAGATTCCTAAGTACTTTTCATGCAGTATTCAATTAAGGATTTGATGCAATAAATACCACAGTAAACTAAAAATGAATTCCTAAGCCTTTTTGTGGTATTTGACTAGTGATTTGATGCGGTAAATACTGCAGTGCTGCACTAAGTTAAACACAAATTCTTAAGCTTTTTTCATGCAGAATTTAGATAGGGATTCAATGAGATAAATACCAAACTAAACCAAAAAACTCTCAAGCCTCTTCCAAGCAGTATTCAATTAGTAGGATTTAACATGGTAAATACCCAACTAAACTACAAACAAATTCTTAAGCCTTTTTCATGGACATGGAGTATTTGATTAGGGATTCAATGCAGTAAGTACTACACTAAGCTAATCTCTATAATAGTTAGGCTACACTTTCAAAACAGTCTAACTAGGTCATTTTAGCACTTTGTGACTTAGAAAGCATCAAGGCTAGAAGCTAGGATATTCTCTACTCACTCTTCTTAGTAATATAATAGTACATTTTAGAGCCCAAATAATCTGATTCATGCAAGAACCCCCTGCAAAAATCCTTTCTGAGCCTGCCTTGGTCATGCTAGTCCATGTAGTATCCCTTTGTTAGCTATGACTTCAAGATTAATGGCTAAAAGACACTAGTTGTAGGTGGAAATTAGGCCTCAACTAAGCTGCTTTAGCATTAGCTAGTGCTAAAATTTGCTAGTTTGTGAAATTTATAGCTTATGTATGAAAGAGTATATTAATATTTTCTAGGTTGTGAAATTTCCAGCTAATGAAATTTCTAGCTAGTAAAAGAGCATGCTAAAGCAGATTTCTAGGTTATGAAATTTCCAGCTAATAAAATTTTGGCATTCCTTCAGTTCACAATCATTCCAGAAGGTTGCAATCACCATTATGAGAAGGTGCAATCACTATCAAAAGGAATGGGAACTCAAAAGCACCAACATTTCCAGACTAGTCAATTATAATGACTGTCAGACAAATGGACAACTGTCTGACACTGAAGCTATGCTGCTCATATATATCACCTTTGGTATAAAGTCATTTGCATATCCCTGTCCCCCCTTAAATGATCACAAACCAAAGCTAGGAAGATGAATAGCACAAAATTTTCACGCCTAGAGTTTAGTAAGCAATCTAAAAAAATGGTTACCCAGCTTTGGTTTGCAATCATTCAAAGGGGACAGGGACATGCAAATGATTGTATACCAACTAGGTGATGTATAGGAGTGGCCATACATAGCTTTCAGTGACCTAAGAAATGGATATTCATATCCAATGTTATCAAAAAGGCATTGCCTAAGGTGCTGATGCACACCTCCCTCACCTTTGCTTCCTGATCATTAACACACAGCAACCCCATTTAAATGATTTTGAACTGAAGCTGGGTATATTAAAACTTTTTTGTCAATGCCTCTTTATTTAGGAGTATTGGACTGTAATTTATGCCCAGTTTTGGTTTATGATCATTCTAATGAGGATAGCTGTTCACAAATGATTGCATACTAAAGTGGATACTAATATATATATATATATATATGTATGTGTATGTGTGTGTTACAGACACACACATATAGCTGTTCACAAATGATTGCATACTAAAGTGGATACTAATATATATATTAGTATCTATATTAGTAATATAGATATTACTAATATAGATATTACTAATATAGATATTGCATATATATCAATATATATATATGTATGTGTATGTGTGTGTTACAAACAATGTAGTCAATTTTGTTTAGTGCCTTTTTATTAGCTTTAATCAATTATTGAGAGCTTTCAATAGTGTGATTCCACTTCATCATTTTGGTGCTGAAATGGTTTAGAGACATGGGTGATTGTGAACCAAAATGTAAAGTCAAGGTGATTGTGAACCAAAGGAATCCCAAAATTTCTAGCTAGTGAAAGAGCATACTAAAGCAGTTTTCTAGGTTGTGAAATTTCTAGATAGTGAAATTTCTAGTTAGTGAAAGAGCTAATTTTTGCTTTAAATAAATTTAAAATTATATTTTATTTAAATATATTTTAAATAGTGTTGAAAAATTTTTTAAAAATACATTATACCTTGTGCATGTATGCACTGCTTTTAGAAACCCTTGGCCATTTTTGATAGTTCTATTAATTGATATATGAATAGGTAACTAGAATATTGATAGATAGCTAAATAGAAAAATTATAATAGTTGCTATGGATACGAATAAAAGTAAATTACCAGTTTTTGTCTATGATTAAAATTGCCAAAAGTTTGTCTAATCTCTAATTTACCTTATAATTATAAGCTACTTATA
The DNA here is from genome assembly GCA_950096795.1 of Macrostomum cliftonense. NCBI lineage: Eukaryota > Metazoa > Platyhelminthes > Macrostomidae > Macrostomum > Macrostomum cliftonense. The sequence continues at coordinate 37,745 of CATNEM010000098.1, read as the reverse complement.
ATTTAGATTAAAACTAGTTATAATAAAATATTTTTTGAATAATCTAAATTGCATTATAAATTCCATAGCTTTTTAGAGCATGTAACTTAAAAGTATATGCATAAACATGGTGTTAATAACTTAGTAAGCTAAATTAACAGAATAAATATATTAATTCATCCATAAACTACTAATTCAAGCATATTAAAAACATTTTTGCATTAGCAGTGATGTCGTTTTATTGGAAGTTATTGTAACTTTAAATGTCAAAAAACATATTTCTCTTTAAACCTCGCCAATGCAGTGTAATATTCCAATAATGTTATATTTAACTTGGTTGTTGGTCATTTACAGAGAGTACAGCAGTTAGTCTGACCAGCCACACTAGCAACGCACAGCACTAGAGCTAAGACTAAGCAAAGATCGGCATAGCTAAAGCCAAAATCTATGGCAGACATCAGCAGCAGCGGCTCCGACAGCTACTCTGGCAGCGGCAGCGAATCCAGCAGCAGTCCTGAAAGCAGTCTTGGTCGGCACCGTCATCGCAGCAGGCAGCGCCGAGGCGACAGAAGCAGCAGCGCTGGAGGTCGCCATCATCAGCCACAACAGCAACAGGACGATGAAGATGACGAAACGGTAGCTATTGGCGCGGCAGTTCTTGACGGTGCCTCCTCGTCTGTTGTGCTGCCCATGTCGGCTATGGCGACAACGTCCTCAGATGCTGCCGGTGGTCAGTCGTCCTCTGCTGGCACTGCTGCGACTGTTGCCATGGCAACTGCTTGGCCGGAATCTTTAATTATTAATTGCTGCGCGTCATCTGCTGGCAGCCAGCCGTCGCAGCTCTTGGACCAGCAGCAGCAGCTGTCAAAGCAGCCTTCAGTATCGATTGCAGGCACCAGTGGCGTTGGCGGCGGCGGCGGCGGCGGCGGCGGCTGCTTCTCAACTGGCCGACCTAAGTACCCACTGCAGGACGATTCTGAGTATTCCAGCTACGAGTCGCTTCTTGGCCACGCCGGCGGTAGCGGCCGAGCCTCCAAGCCGTTCTGCCGGATCTGCCATCTGCCCGGCGACGAAGGCGGTGCTGGCGGCGCTGGTGGCGGCGCTGCGGCTGCCAGCGTAACCAATAATCGCCTGCTGCTGTCGCCCTGCCGCTGCTCCGGCACGTTGCAGCACGTCCACCCAGCCTGCCTGGCCAAGTGGATCGAAGCCTCGGCCAGGATTAGGCGCTCTCTGGACCCGGCGGCCGAGGCTGAACGCCGGCGTCGGCGGCATCGTTCTGGCGGAGGCCGCCGACGCAATGGCAGATCGCCGCCTAGATGCGAGCTGTGCAACTACGAGTACCGCAGGCGGGCCAAGTTCAGCTTGGCTGCCAACGGCGGCTGGCGAATGCCGCGGGTGTCGCGCGGCGACAGGGTGCTGCACCTGATCTTCCTGCTCTGCCTGGTGGTGATGACCGCCTGCGCCGTGATCACTGTCATGTGCTTTGTGCGCGATCGGGACCGGCCGCAGCAGCAGCAGCAGCAGTTGGTCACTTCTTCGGTTGCTTCTGCGTCAGGTTCGGGCACATCTGGTACAGCGTCGGAAGCCGCGTTAAAGGAGCAGCCGCTGCCGCCGCCGCCGCCACCACCGCCGCAGCATCCGCACCAGCCGCCTCCAACTCCGCTAGTGCTGACTGGCTACGAGGCTCTGACCCTGGTGTCAGGCATTCTGTTCTTCCTGGCCTTCTTCACCGCAATGAGCGTCCAGATCAAGAGTCGGCACACTGTCTACAAGCTGATTGTCAAGTGCTATCGAATGAATATTACTTATTCGTTTTTGCCGTACGAGCGCGCTAAGGACACTCAGTCGGCGTGAGCTGAGCTTTGATGTGTCACAGACGCTCGTAAATGCTATAAAAAATCATTTTGATTAACTTCGAGATTTTCTCAAGGTGACACTGCAGGCTGTACGCAATGCTATTTTTATCTATTTTGTACTTTTTTGAAATTTGAAAATTGCAGGCTAGAAATGCTGGCTTTTGACAGAACTGGAATGCCTAAAATTTAGGACGGGGCTTTCCAATTATTGAGCACAGCAAGCAGATTGTTGCGTGCGCGTGTGTAAGGCAGGATTGAATCTGTCCTAGCCTTTTTCTCACGCATCTCAGGCCACCATCAGGCATGCCCTTCCGAAGATGATAGTTCTGTAAAGTATTGCAAATAAGTGGCTATAGTATAGTGTGTGCGATAGAAGCCCAATTCCACCTGCATACGCATTAGTTAGCATCGACTCGGGATGTCATCCTTAGATGAAGGAAACAGGGGTCGTATGCAGAAGCATAGAATATCATATTGCATTCAAATGAAAAATAAAAATACTAGCTTTGTTCGTCATCAGACCTGCCTATATCCTGGTGGGTTAGGTTGCGTGTTAATAGCAGGAGATGGAAGAGCTGAGACATTTAGGTTGAATTTTGTGCACTTTTAATTGAAATTAGCTTATCTCTAGCTTGGTCACATGAATTAGTCTGTTGGTGAGATTGTAACTAAGCGCACCTCGCAGCCAGTGTGCGTCTGTATTCTGTTAAAAATGCCTTCTAACCTCTTTATCTGCGTTTTTCTCGTTTAAGGCTACTTCAGAAGCAATTCGGTAGATATGCTATCTCTCGCTGGTATCTTGTTTTCGCAATGATGCCATTGGTTAATTTGAATTTGTGCGGTTGATCAAAACGCAGGAAAATTGGCACATTTTCTATCGCTTTGATTTTTAGTCAGTTCACAAGCTGCAACTCCTGCTATCCTTGCAGTTGGCAATCAAGTTTCGCTAATTACCCGTAATTCTGTCACTTCAGTAGCTTAACATGTGAGTTCCACCCAGTTGCGCTCTCCTCAACTTCATTGCTTTCTGTGAATCAGGCTGCTTTTCAACCAATAGTTCAGAAATTTATAAGTACGCAGCTTCTGTCTTCATTGGCTGCTTTGTCAATTGCTCCACTGCTTTTAAGCGCTTTTTTATCCTGTATTCTAACGAAATTGCCCTGTGTGGCTATCCCAATTCTTTACTTTTCTCTATCATGCAGGATTGGACAACATATTTGAGACTTAGTCGCATGTTAACCCAAAAAAATTTCTGACATAATATGAAAGTACGATTTTTTTGTTATTATTTACTACGTAGTCCGCTTGTTAAGTCTCGTTGCTTTCTACTAGTTTATTGTATTCTGAAACTGAGTTCGTGAACCATGCCCAGCTCACTACAAGGAGCAGTCGGCAAACACTTTTCTTTATTAAAGTAGCAATTAGTCAGTATGATGGCTTTACTGATGTATTGATTGGAAATATATTCTATTCTAAGCTAGTTGAGCACAGTCTTTTGAGTAAATAATGCGCTGTTAAGTTCTCTCTCACTACTTTTCCTTGATTTTGTATCCAAATAATAGTAGAACATATTGTATATCATGTAATTGTTTTATGTTCAAGTGTAAGTATTGCCTGTCCTACTAATAAATGATATAAAAAATCTTATGCCTTTCACATAGCAACATGGAGATATGATGAATCTGTTCTGTTTAAAGAGCGTAACAAAACATAATTTGAGCAAATTATGCTTAGATACAAATCGAACAAATTGTACACTAACGTGACACCCTTGTAAAAGCGCACAAATTTTTTGTAAATTTGTAGTTGTACAATACTCTGTTTATTGCCGTCGCTGTATTGTCTTGGTAAATATTATTTAGTCTTGTATAAACCTGCACAAAATGCGAAAATATATAATTCAAACGAACTAAAATGTTCCGTTTTATTTATTGCACTCAAAACGTAATTAATTTTTGTCGTTGATATGTAACTGCTGCTGATTTTAGTGACTTAAAATTTCTTAATTTCATTCTTTGACGATGTCCTACATACTACTGTACGCAGTAGAGTGACAAACATTCTGCTTGATTTGAAATCACTGGATGTACGAGCAATATATACAAGCTAGCAGGTTTCTTTTAGCTTACGTCTCTAGGGAAGTGAGTTGTGGCTCTGTGGCGATTTTACAAACCCTAAATGTCCCGATGCCTAAAAGTCAAGTCACAATCGCTGCATTTTATTCGCCCAAAACTTTAAAGCCCCAAAAACGCTGTAATTGCGGCTTAATTAATTTTTAAGTTGTAAAGCATAGGGTTTATTAATTTCAAGGATTCTAAAAATAATGCATTTTTCGGATATATAAAATTTCGGTATTGTGAATTTTAGGCTTTGTGAAAGATAGAGTTTTTGAAATACTATTCCATCATATTTTAGGCATTGTAAAATTTAAGAGTGTGTAAATCGACCCCGTGGCGCCTTTCTAGTAATGGGGACAGGGAAAAGAGCAGTGGTATCACACTGTGGACAGGGAAGGGAGCAGTGGTATCACACAGGGGACAGGGGAAGGGAGTAGTTGTATCACACTGTGGACAGGGAAGGGAGCAGTGGTATCACACTGTGGACAGGGAAAGGAGCAGTGGTATCACACAGGGGACAGGGAAGGGAGCAGTGGTATCACACTGTGGCCAGGGAAGGGAGCAGTGGTATCACACTGTGGACAGGGAAAGGAGCAGTGGTATCACACAGGGGACAGGGAAGGGAGCAGTGGTATCACACTGTGGCCAGGGAAGGGAGCAGTGGTATCACACTGTGGACAGGGAAAGGAGCAGTGGTATCACACTGTGGACAGGGAAGGGAGCAGTGGTATCGCACAGGGGACAGGGAAGGGAGCAGTGGTATCACACTGTGGCCAGGGAAGGGAGCAGTGGTATCACACTGTGGACAGGGAAGGGAGCAGTGGTATCACACTGTGGACAGGGAAGGGAGCAGTGGTATCACACTGTGGACAGGGAAAGGAGCAGTGGTATCACACAGGGGACAGGGAAGGGAGCAGTGGTATCACACTGTGGCCAGGGAAGGGAGCAGTGGTATCACACTGTGGACAGGGAAAGGAGCAGTGGTATCACACAGGGGACAGGGAAGGGAGCAGTGGTATCACACTGTGGACAGGGAAGGGAGCAGTGGTATCACACTGTGGACAGGGAAGGGAGCAGTGGTATCACACTGTGGACAGGGAAAGGAGCAGTGGTATCACACAGGGGACAGGGAAGGGAGCAGTGGTATCACACTGTGGCCAGGGAAGGGAGCAGTGGTATCACACTGTGGACAGGGAAAGGAGCAGTGGTATCACACAGGGGACAGGGAAGGGAGCAGTGGTATCACACTGTGGCCAGGGAAGGGAGCAGTGGTATCACACTGTGGACAGGGAAAGGAGCAGTGGTATCACACTGTGGACAGGGAAGGGAGCAGTGGTATCGCACAGGGGACAGGGAAGGGAGCAGTGGTATCACACTGTGGCCAGGGAAGGGAGCAGTGGTATCACACTGTGGACAGGGAAGGGAGCAGTGGTATCACACTGTGGACAGGGAAAGGAGCAGTGGTATCACACAGGGGACAGGGAAGGGAGCAGTGGTATCACACTGTGGCCAGGGAAGGGAGCAGTGGTATCACACTGTGGACAGGGAAAGGAGCAGTGGTATCACACAGGGGACAGGGAAGGGAGCAGTGGTATCACACTGTGGCCAGGGAAGGGAGCAGTGGTATCACACTGTGGACAGGGAAAGGAGCAGTGGTATCACACTGTGGACAGGGAAGGGAGCAGTGGTATCGCACAGGGGACAGGGAAGGGAGCAGTGGTATCACACTGTGGCCAGGGAAGGGAGCAGTGGTATCACACTGTGGACAGGGAAAGGAGCAGTGGTATCACACTGTGGACAGGGAAGGGAGCAGTGGTATCGCACAGGGGACAGGGAAGGGAGCAGTGGTATCACACTGTGGACAGGGAAGGGAGCAGTGGTATCACACTGTGGACAGGGAAAGGAGCAGTGGTATCACACTGTGGACAGGGAAGGGAGCAGTGGTATCACTGTGGACAGGGAAGGGAGCAGTGGTATCACACTGTGGACAGGGAAGGGAGCAGTGGTATCGCACAGGGGACAGGGAAAGGAGCAGTGGTATCGCACTGTGGACAGGGAAGGGAGCAGTGGTATCACACTGTGGCCAGGGAAGGGAGCAGTGGTATCACACTGTGGACAGGGAAAGGAGCAGTGGTATCACACTGTGGACAGGGAAGGGAGCAGTGGTATCGCACAGGGGACAGGGAAGGGAGCAGTGGTATCACACTGTGGACAGGGAAGGGAGCAGTGGTATCACACTGTGGACAGGGAAAGGAGCAGTGGTATCACACTGTGGACAGGGAAGGGAGCAGTGGTATCACTGTGGACAGGGAAGGGAGCAGTGGTATCACACTGTGGACAGGGAAGGGAGCAGTGGTATCGCACAGGGGACAGGGAAAGGAGCAGTGGTATCGCACTGTGGACAGGGAAGGGAGCAGTGGTATCACTCTGTGGACAGGGAAGGGAACAGTGGTATCACACTGTGGACAGGGAAGGGAACAGTGGTATCACTCTGTGGACAGGGAAGGGAACAGTGGTATCACTCTGTGGACAGGGAAGGGAACAGTGGTATCACTCTGGGAGTGCATCACTATTTATTCCTACTATTCGGCAATGCAGAAGGCAGAAACCTTCGGACAAATAGAGGACTAGCTCAGTAAGGCAAGCCGTGTGTTAGCTGGCACTTGCGCTGCCTGCTGCTGCAGTAAATTATAAAACTACAAGCTACAGAACCGAATCGAACAAGCAGTAGACAAGTAAAAAACAACATACAGAGAGAGAGAGCTAGCGAGCCGTGGAGAGAGCAATAAAGCGTGCACCCAATTTTGGGTTAGAGGTTTGACTATATAAGTCATGCATTAAATGCTAGTTCTTGTAACTGAAGAACAATGTAACAGAGTTGTCTATTGCAGAAGCAGAATGAGAGGCTCTTGTCCCTCATCGCCTGCTTGCTGGATGTAAACCCGTATATAGAGTGTGCGGAGACAAAGCCGTCTCAGCAATACCTGCCTGGCGACTAAAAGACTGGCAGTTGTGACTGGCAGCGCAATGTTTCTTGTGCCTCTCTGTCTGTTTCCCGCCTCTTATTCGTTTCAAGCCTCGTTTTGTTGAGTAGGAAGCCTGCTATTCGAGTTAGGTGCTTTTATATATTCTTAATTCCTCAAGCCTTCTCTGCTGAAATCACTCAGCTTTTGTTTGTAATTGTGTATTTTATCATTTATTTGCGTCGTCTGCGCATAACTTTTTTAAGTGCATAAATTCACCTATTAGCCACTGAAGCATAGCCTATACGATGAGGCGGAGATGCTGGCTGTGGCATCTGGGCTCGGATTTGTGTCTTTAAATGGTATTGCAGAGAAGGCGTCATCAAGCAGGGCAATAAAATACAGTAGCTCAGGGCTGGAAGCCAGCTATTTACAACTCAAACCACAGTATAAAATGAAACAACATTCGTTTCTATCTGACTCTCATAATTTTCGGGAAATGTTTTTATCGATTGCTTAATCAATCAATCTGTTTCACAAGTTTCACTTCAATACAATACAAATAGTCATCACAGTATTTAGCATGGTGGTTTGAAGTGTTCGTAAATTATTGGAACAGTGCTCTGTTAATAGTAATTTGAATTTTTAACTTCCATTGGTTTTTCTAATCTTCCATGGTCTATCCAAAAGGCAGAACGTACCGAGACAAAAAACTTGCTTGGCTTAGCAGCAAACCAAGCAGCCAACCAGAAGCAGCCTAGAGTTCTTAGTCCTCCCACCCCTCTGCTTCTGTAGAACAGAGAAAAGCTGTTCGAGCGTTGAGCCTCGGTATTCCAGGTCTGACCCAGGAAACTAAAGAACCTACTCGACGCTTGCGTGGCTTGGTAGCTATAACTATATCGTGTTCCTACGCCGCAGCCCAGCCAGCCCCTCATTACACAGCCGCTCGGCAAAGGTATCTCCGCGCCCGGCCTATATCATTTCCCCGAGCTCTTCTTTATCCACCTGTCACAAGGTCTTCGACATATCAAAAAGCCGGCTTTGTATTTTTCTCCCTCTCTCTCCCCGTCCCTCTCCGCTTGCAGCCGGTTGGCCGTGTCGTGTTTGCCTGGATATCCATATCTTTAGCATCAAATATATATAGGAGATCAAAACACACGCGTGCGCACCGAGTTTGAAAGGCATTGCGAGCAGACCAGCTCAAGATTGCTATCTCCAGTATACGCAAGCCCATATTATAGGCTCAGAGTCAGCTCGCTGAGACCTCATCTGTCAGTCACTCGCAGCTGCCCCACCTCCTTTCTGAGGTTACGTAAAAAGAGCCACCTTGCCCACCCCACGGCTTATTCCAAAAGCCTCCATACTGCTTGTGGCTCGTTTCACTGCGTCATTCACTGAAGTCAATTAGAACAACAGGGAAGTGCTAATAGTGGCTCTCAGAAGACAAGGTACTGACTGACGTTTCATCAATGTAAATTTGATTTTTATCGTCAGTCACCAAGAGAGCTAACCGGAATAATCGGAAATATCAGCTTTGGTAAGTCAAAACAGCTGCTATGTGTTTGCTTATTTTGCTGTTTTTACATTAAGGAAGGCATTTACATTTCGCATTTTGGAGAAACGGGATGCAGTTGTCAAGGCAGGGACAACAGACGTGGATAGGGGAGCAGCGGAAACACCGGCGCAGTGTTCTATCATTTGGGGATGCAGGCGGGGCAGTGCATCGATAAAATCAATAATTTATGGGCCCTTCCACAAATGTTGATAGAAAAGAATCCAATGATGACAGGCTTGGCCTCGTGTTCTATTACTGCTCAACCTAGTGATCTGGGCATCGCGACAGAATGAAATATGGGGGTCGGCTGGACACGGAGACAGCTGCTGGCCAATGAGATGCTCCCTCACAAATCCCACTAGCTAGCTACAATAGATGTCATTATCCTCGCTTCCTATCGTTTTCCACAATCTAGAGCGGGGGACCCTAATATACCTGCGCGAAAACTCAGCCAGCCTTTGCCTGTTGCCTTTCAGCCGCGAGCATGGTCGCAATGCTGGCCAATCTTTCTGCCGCTTTGCTGCTATTGCTTCTAGGAGCCGTGCTGCTCCATAATGCGCCAGCTTCCGCACAGCTGCAGGATCCCGACAAAAGTGGAACAGCCTCTGTGCAGCTGAGCAGGCTCTACGACAAGAAGCACAACCCGGTGGACAAGTCCTGGCCGCCGGCCGGAGGCTCCGAGTTCGCCCAGATCGACGTCACCGTCATGGGCAAGAAGGTCAGCGGCGCGGTTGTGGACAGGATGGAACCGCAATCTGAACAGATGAAGCCTAGGAAGCTGCGCCGGGTGCTCGACGGCGAGCTCGATCCCAACTGGGTGTCGATCGATCGGCCTCGTCAGGCCGACGCCGCTGCGGTCGGGGGCAACGGCACGGTGGGACCGTCTTCGCCGTATCGCCAGCCGCCGCAGTCGGCGCCTGACTCGAAACTGCTGGCTCGTCTGGAGTCGCTGCAGCTGCGCACAATGAGAGACGACCTCGGCCAATTAGTCACCTTTGACGACAGGACAGTTTACCTGTTCAAGTCCTGGCTGATGAAGCAGGCCGCCTGTCCAGTTAAGTACCTGTGGGAGGACCTCGGCGCGCTGTTCTGGCCGCGCTGGATCCGGCGCGGGGTGTGCATCGCGGAGCAAAGCTGCAGCTGGCCGCCAGGCATGAAGTGCCGCAAAAGCGGCCAAAAAGAGCTCAAAGTGCTGCGCTGGGTCTGCAACGACAAGGCTTCGATGGACGACGCCCAGGATCCGAGGCGCGGCGCCAGGCGACGCTCCGCCAACCGTGGCGGCGGCTCCAGAGAAAGCCGGCGTCGGCGGCGCCAGCGTCGAAGAGGAAACAGGCGCCAACGCCGGCGGCCGCGAGACGGCATCGAGGCGCCATCGCCAGGAGCGTCCACTGGTTCGGAGTCTTCACCGGCAGGAGTCGGAGCGGATTCCAGCCGGCTGCCCGAGGGCTGGCAGACTCGAACAAGCCGCCGGCGCAAGGGCCATCGAGAGAGGCGGCGTCGTCGGCTGATTCTGCGCCTATCGAGAACTGTCGGCGACTATTTCTGCTACTGGCGCCAGATCAACTATTACGTCACCGATCGGTGCGCCTGTATGTGCTCGTGAGGGCCCGAGCGGTGCCGCCTATGCTATTGCTCGTAGTTAGACTGTTGGACTCTAGCCATCACTGGCCTACTTATTTGGTAACAGGTTTCTGGATACCATCCATTCTAGCATGTAACCCATTGCAGCATTAACTGGCGTTGAAGTATCATAAATACGAGCGCATTGTCTATTATGCACTTTTAGGATGAACAATATGCGTAGCTTTGATACATTTAGTGTACTAACTTAGTTAGCAATGTTAATTTACAATTGTGGAACTTCATTCGGATGAGTTCTTTATTACCCAACCAAAACAGGCAGATTGCTGCGCTTAAAGTTGTAACTATCCAATTGTTTTTATATTCTAGGCTTTGTAAAGTATTATCAAATTGATTTGCTCTTCGCCCAACCATCCGAAAAGACCCTTTTGCATGAGTCAAGTTTCTGCATCATTTTTCCCCAAATGCATTCGACTCGTTTGTATTTATTAAATTGCTTGCTTCAAACGCTCGCGTCTGTCAGTCATACTCTAGCCTCTCATAGTCTTCGATTGCTAACACCATTACCGGACCTCATTGTAAAGTTTCAATTGGATGTTGTGCTCTGGTTTTCCTCACTGACAAATCTCATTATTTTTCTTTTGGCTTTAATCCATCTGGCTAAGCATTCGTGCTGTTTTCCTTAGAACTGTAAAATAACTTTATGTTGGCTTCGTGTGATGTTTTAGGTCCAATGTCGGCAATAATAACACTACGTGGAGGACTGTTTTAACCCTTTAATTATGCCTGGCTAAAACTTTCTATAATTTGTTTTCTGTCTGTGAGCTCGTTAAGCTGCACTCACTGAGCTAACTGTGCAGACATTGTTGCTTACATGTTGCAAATCAATATGCAAATACATATGATGAATTGGTATCTGTGGTTCATCGGAATGCTCTAATTACGGTGGGACACTATAAAATATCGACGCTCTGCTTTAATCGTGGATAGTTCGCGCTACCTTTTAGGCTGAATAGTGCCAATTTAGTTGCGGGGCATAACATATTTGTTTGACTAAGCGGCATTTAAAAAGTGTGAAGTATTAAGGTTAGTACCAGAAAGAATTCACAAGAATTTCCTGCTAATAGGCATGTACTGAGAATTCCTTGCCTTTTACCTGTGGAAATTTCTGCGCAAAGAATCAAGCTACTGAGCGGCTACACTTGCCAGGTAAGTAATTTATTCGTTAAGCAATAATGCTTAGTGCATTTCTCCATTCCTATTTGGCCCCGCTTGACCCCGCAAGCGCTAGTGAATCTGCATAATTAAGCAAGCATTTTGCAGTTGAAACTATTCAACGTTACTTAAATTAAACCTGCCACTGCTATCAATCAACTTAAACTTGAAGTTTAAAGTTGAATTTTTTAACAAATCGGTGTAGAATTCGGTCCAAATGTAGCACACATGTACAGCTGAGACAGCAAATTGCTGTTTTATACGGTAATTGGCCATGAATTCATTCAGGACTGACTTAAGTGTCTATGGTGACGGCTTACCCTGCCAATGCAGCTGTCAATGGGCCTATAATATGTTGAACTGCTATTGCTACGATAAAGGAGCGGCTTCATCTTAACAAACCAACAAAGGCATGCGTAACTCATTGCAGGTCAGGATGTTTGCCTGCTTTGTTTTGTTTATCTAAGATCTCTTTGCCCATGGACTCCTGCTGACAAGCTGATATTACTAAATTGTTATTAATACTATGGGATCTTCACGAAAACTTGATAGTTCTTATCCCCCCATTTTCCAACCTTATCCAGGGGTCAAGAGTCTCCTGCAATCGATACATAAATACAAAGCATTATCCCCATACAGAGGGGCTCGTAGCCTTACGTAGGTCGGGTTTTATTAGTCATGCCTAGCAGTGACCCGTTCCTTGCTACGGTCTTTATCTGGCTTTGTCCTATGACTTTTTGTTTAGCTAAAGTTTTAGCTGCAACTTGTCCACTCTGATTAGGATCAAAGTTGGAGCGCTTATCCTCTACGCAGATGTCCTCAGCAGGTTCACCAGCAGTCAGCAAAACTTTCACAACTCTCAGCTGGCTGGACTGAAGCCATGCAGAATATGCAGAATAACTCGAACGTCGGACTTTCCTATCGGGGAACCCTAACCACTGGGCTACTGTAACTCCTCTTTAAATAAAAATGAGATTACATCAGGTGAACGCTTGAGACTTGAGCTACTGAGGCAAAAGGAAAGTTATTCAATCTTCAAATGATGAGCCAAATTCAGATTTGCTCATTATCTGCTCAGATCAAGCGGCGAATTGTCCTGTCCGGAAATGATAAAAAATCAGTGCTTTTGGTTTTATCTGGCTGACCTGAGCCATCAAAGAGGGACTGTCTTTTTGATCAAGAGCTCGATGCAGTCAGAAGCAAACTTCACCTCCGATTCACGGAAGGCTGGCTGACCAAAGGTCTAATCAAAGGCGGAGTATTGCAACCTGTCGAACTGAAATTCCAGTCTGCTTTAACTCATAGATTCCATTTCTCTAATGCTGCTAACAGAAGTTATCTATTATATATTTTGCGCCGCGATAGAATGGTTGGTGAAAGCAAGCTAAAGACACTTGGTTAAAGGCAACTATAGAGAAAACATTTTGAAGTGCCAGGATTGGGATTAAATGATAACTAAGGGATCTCAGCCCGGCTTCCGTGTGTGGGAATTCGACCCCCCTAGCACTGACTACCCGACCTGGCCCCGTACAGCTGCTGTCCTCAATCTCCCAGGGTTCGATCTTGTTCTTCTGTCTGTCTTCTGTTCCCGAAAGGGTGCGGACGGCTTTTTGGGTGTGGCCCCGTGGTGGGTTAGAAATCGACCAGCTTGCTTCTGGGCATCTATCTGCTCATGACAGAATTTTAAAAGCAATAATTTTACGATTTTATCAAATGCCTAGGGAATACAAGCTATCGTTTTAAAAATTAATTCTCAAGAATGCCTGGCACCGAAGCCCGTATGGTTTATGAAGTGTCTCTGCCAGCTAATTCGTACGCTCAATATTGTAATTGCATGTCTGATTCTGGGCGAGCTTCTTTTTACTGAATTATTCATTATTAAATCATTAACTAATTTATCAGTAACTAAAATCTGCTAAATAAGAGGGTACTGTAAATTCCACATAGACCAAAGAAACCGCATCTCTAGGAGATAAAAAACCAGTGCTAAAAATAGAGGCGGTTGGAAATAATAACTCTCACAGAGAGCAAAATCTGCGGACAAGTTAGTCGCAGCAACACCGGGTCCAGTCAATAAATAGCGCACAAGTTTCCGCAGCCCCATGGTAGACAGTCGGGCACTGATAGGCGTGTACAGCTACAGACATCTGCTTCTTGTGCTGTGTAGCGACACAGCGGAAAAGATGAAACGCACCAGATAAGAACCACGGGTAGAGCAACATCCGCGTGTGAAGGTCGGCCAAGCCAATGCTACAGCCGCTTTCTTCCCCCGTTGGAGAGGATCGTAAACATTCTGCAAATGGGGCATTCTTCCCCAGCGAGGATCAGAGACTGAGCTTTCTTCATCTATCATCAATCAGAGAGGCCAGCAAAACCAACAAAACTCGCCCGCACTGCATAGAAAATGTGGAGCCACTTGTGTAGACAAAGTCTGGCCAGTCAAGGCACCTTATTGAGGCTTGTCGACATGACACAGAAAAGAATTGTGGACAACTGTGCTTGCGCTCTGTTCAGTAGGTTTCCCAGTTTTGCCTTGCATTGCCTAGAGATGTAGACGTTCCATTAACTGTTATTTTTTACTACTAGGCTTTTCATGTTTGAGAATGTGATAAATGCTCTGGAAATTTTTGTTTCATGTAAAATTAAAAAAAACTCTATAGGCACTGATGCAGCTTAAGGGCCTTACCCTTACCCTTAGGACGGAATGTCATGTCACCGAAATTAATATGCCAAAAACATGCCAGAAAGAGTCGATGTGGAATAATGCGGAGGAATAAGGGCGGATGAATGGGAGCGGAGAAATAAGATGGGGAAAATAACAGCGGATGAATGGGAGCGGAGAAATAAGATGGGGAAAAAACAGCGGATGAATGGGAGCGGAGAAATATGATGGGGGAAATCAGAGCGGATGAATGGGAGCGGAGAAATAAGATGGGGAAAATAACAGCGGATGAATGGGAGCGGAGAAATATGATGGGGGAAATCAGAGCGGATGAATGGGAGCGGAGAAATATGATGGGGGAAATAACAGCGGATGAATGGGAGCGGAGAAATATGATGGGGGAAATCAGAGCGGATGAATGGGAGCGGAGAAATATGATGGGGGAAATCAGAGCGGATGAATGGGAGCGGAGAAATATGATGGGGGAAATCAGAGCGGATGAATGGGAGCGGAGAAATATGATGGGGGAAATCAGAGCGGATGAATGGGAGCGGAGAAATATGATGGGGGAAATCAGAGCGGATGAATGGGAGCGGAGAAATATGATGGGGGAAATCAGAGCGGATGAATGGGAGCGGAGAAATATGATGGGGGAAATCAGAGCGGATGAATGGGAGCGGAGAAATAAGATAGGGGGAATAAGAGCGGATGAATGGGAGCGGAGAAATATGATGGGGGAAATCAGAGCGGATGAATGGGAGCGGAGAAATAAAATAGGGGAAATCAGAGCGGATGAATGGGAGCGGAGAAAGAAGATAGGGGAAATGAGAGCGGATGAATGGGAGCGGAGAAAGAAGATAGGGGAAAGGAGAGCGGATGAATGGGAGGGTAGAAATGAAAGTGGAGGAATAAGATGGGATGAATAAGAGCGGAGGAATGAGGGTAGAGGAATAAGAGCGGAGCAAAAGATGAGAACGCAGGAATAAAAACATATGGACTATAAACAGGGAATGATAGCGGACAGATAATAGCGGAGTCATGGAATATGAGATAAGGTGGCAATCAATGAAATGAGTCAGTCTGGCATGACAAATTCGCTCTCAATGTACAACAAAAAGAAAATTTTTGCAAGTTGGCGTGTTAGTAGTGGTGGTGCTGCTCGCGTAATGTTATCTTTAGTTCGAACTATCACACCCATATTCAAATGTTTAAAATCAAATTCTCCTATTAAACTGCAGATCCATTTTATTAGAAATTTTCACATAATTTTCTATTGCGCAATCCGTCTTTGCGTTTTGTAATCTCTGTAATAATCTGAGGCCACCGTTTAAATTCCGTTGTAACAACCACTGAGGTGATGCAACTTACTCACAATTAATTCTAGCATGTTTGTAGGTGAATAGAGACTCATCTATCGTGCCGCTAATTTGCTAATTTTCGCTATGAGATCATCAGTCAAACAACAAACACCGCCTTTGTGACTCATCTAAAAATCTGATTTAGATGAGACAGGACAATTGGACAATAGTAAGCAATTAGTAATGATAATAAAAGTAATTTCAATTTGCTAAGGCAAATAGATTGTAAGCTCTATGATGCAGATTACCTTTTAAATATACTTTTGGGCCTCATTGGGGCTTATTATCCACTCCTCCTTCTATAGGGAGCTGATGTGCTTTAATTTATGGATGATTGGGGAGTGTGATTAACATTGACGCACTGTATAAGTATAAGAAGCGTACCGGCCTCCACGTGAACTCATGCAGGGATCGATGTTGCAGGGCGGTAAGAGCTTGGGATCAAAACCCCCGTCAGCTTCCAGATCGCGTGTCTATTAATCTTCTCTAGAGGATCGGGAGACTGGGGATTTCGGTCTCATCCCCATCTATGCTATCTTTAAAAGCAATTTCCAGGCTGAGTTAAGTACACACTCCAGTTCAGTAAAATTTTATCTTCCATTTTTCTAGCCTTTTTCCTATAATACTGGCCAGGAACATTCTACTGAGGTTAAGGGAGAAGCAGAACCAAAAATATCAAACCAGAGATAAACCTGGTGAACAGCTGTTGGCTGCGATCTCCTCACAGAGGGGGTCCGCGCACAGTTCGTTGCCGCTGCATACCGGAAGGCAGAGAAAAATGAACTTCTGTTTTACTTCCTCAGCAACTATTTGGCAGGATGGGCCGCGCGCGCATGTGGGCACTTTCCTTCCCAATCAATTTTCCCTTTGCCACGCCCAGCGACTCTGCGCGTCTGTCACTTTCACTAATACGTCAACTCGGTCAACAAGACAAAGTCGACGATAAACAATTGACATTGCGTGTCTGACTTCTTTCTAGGAAAGCGGCGGGCATTCCTGCGCTACACAATTGACAAATGCTTTGCGTGATTAACCTCGATTGGCTTTGAAATAGAATGGCAACTGTTCAAAGCGTTGGAGAATTTTTATTTCGGTTCGCCTTCATCTAGTTGATTGATAACTTATTATTCTTTGAACTGCCTTTTGTCAAAGGCATCTAGGCAAATCGGCTCAAAACATGGAGCTGAGCAAAGTTAATAGCTTCGACGTAGGTTTAACTGCACATCCTAAGTCGCTCTGGGAACCTGTCTCGTTTTATTCGATAAAATTGCATTAAATGAATGATAAGTCAGTTGTTATGCAGGATTATTGGATGTCGGAGTCCATGATCCTACCCTCTGCTAGAAAGGTTGTCTCCTGGAATTCGGGATTCGAACCCCCGACCTTCGGGTCATAAGCGGTAAGCCCTAACCATTGGGTTAAAACTCTCATCCAGTAAGCTAACAAGAATGTGTTTGAAAATTTCAGAGCAGTGATTTCAGAGCAGAGCAGAGAAGTGAGGCGTAATATCGGCTGAATTATCTAGAATCTTTGTCGGCGTGGTAATTGTATTTGGAGTGAAAAGAATTTTTATACACTACTGCAGATTGGATTGGAATTGTACTGTACAAAGCGAGTTACATCTAGACAGTGAAAATTTTTTCGACGCTTTCTCCTACATATAATGTTGTGCATAAGCTGTCCAAAAAATTGCGGAAACAAAGATATCATAGGGTTGAATAAAAACGCACGATAAAAAAAGCCGTTTTTAGCATTAATTGATACGATTACGATTGACAGGGTTTGTTATAACAAATATTCTAGCGCACTTCTATCATTTTTAAGCATTGCTATGATTTATTTTTTTGCAAGCAAAAAGAGCGAATTAAAATTACAATCAACTAGAAATAACGCGTTTCTTTCACTAAATAATTAGTTGTCACCAACTTGTGACGTAAAATAGAAAGAGGAATGGATAAAATTCTGAAGTAAATGTGTCATTCCCTACTCACCACAGTAGCCACAATGGTATGAATATAAAAAGCAGACAAATTCTTTTTAATTATGAAAATTCTCTCACTAAAGACGCCTTTTGATTATTGTTTTTCAAATTAAACAGTTTTGAATTCAGTCAGTGACGCATTCAGTTTAAAACACAATTTTTGTCACTTTGACTCTCCAATGACAACCATTGTTAACAGACTTTACCGCAGAAATAGGAATGAAGCATTGCAATGTGCGTGTGACAATGGCAAGTCTTAAAATACATTGAATAGTTTATTATTTTAGAAAGTTTCATCGCGATCTTACGAAGCCGCACTTAAGTTGATGACGTTGCTACAGCAGCAGGGCCGATTCTTCCAGCGGCGGCATGTCAACCGAGTTCTCACTGATCGAGGCGTCGCCTGCGTGAAAGCCATGGTTAAAGTTACCGAATAAAGACAGAATCAATTTTTTTATCGAGCTGGTTAAAAATCTGTTGAATTCTGTAATCTTTGTGTTCCCATTGTGTTCCCGTTATCTTTTCTCTCGATTAAATGATTGTGATTTTAGTAAATTTTCGCTTAACTCTACTGATAGTAGGCCAAGTAGGAATCAATGCTTCAGATTTACTCACTCTTATTAGATTCCCAGCTGCCGTCCGGGGCTTTGCTTTTATTGTGCGTCCGTCTCACGTGACTGTCGTGGGCCGCGTGCGAGGCGAACGCTTTGCCGCAGTATTTGCACTGTGGTGAAAAAAAATTGGTTAAAGAAAGGTGCGCTATATGAATAGTCCTGGTAGCTTAGCTCGGGTACTCAAATTGCTCTAAGCTCTTACGCTCGCCTGCGGAAGTAGGTGCCAAACTCTCTCCTACTCTCTCTTCCTTTCTGTTGCGTTGATCAAGTTTAGCGGCTGCATGATCCTCCAATACTGTCGTTCTTCTCCAATAGGGTGCGCCTCGAAACAGGCTTCCGCTTTCATTGTTGCTTCAAGATTGCTTGCGTTTTAAAACCCTGCTGTTTTCGCCGTGTTCTCATCCTGTTCTCTGCCTCTGCCCTAAGGTTCTCTCTCGCATATTTCTTTCCCTAATCTCATACCTAGACTTCTCACTATACAGTTTTCATTTTCCTTCGTCTATCATTATTGAACAAACAAGTCGTGTCGCGGAGGAATTTTAGCAAAATGTTCAAAAAAATCCCGATGGGTCGGCCATTTGTGTGAAACTTTGAGCGTCTTCAGGTCCAGCTGCTAAAGCTACCAACCTTTTCAAATCACTTTCACCCAGACCTTATTTTAGCAAAGTTGTCCGACTTGCTAGATCAACACTTCGCCACCCTAAATATACAGTAAAACAATGTTTGCCATCCAAAGACTTCTACTAACAGCTACTGGGAGCCCACTGGATCATTATATACGGTGAAGAACTTGCCTTCCTATGTAGATAATGATCAGAAAGCTTCTCAAGCATCTCAATCTCAGTTTGCTAATTCTGTGGATGAGATTAAAAGAAAACAATTTCCCTGTCTTTACAAGAGGGACACGGGACAGTTTCTAAAGTGAGACTCCCACTCGTTATTTTTTGGCAAAAGCAAAACAATTTGTGCACACAAAGTCAAACAGCGCTAAGGCAGCTCAAACAATGGACCATGTTTCAAGTCTTGTTCTCGCTTGAAGTGGCCGGGGAAATGAGTTCAGCCTCTTGCTAAGGCTAGCAGATGTGGCAAAAATTTTTGCGCTAACTACTTCTTCCCATTTGAGTTGTTTAACTTGTTTTATCAACCCATGCTTAGCTGCGGGTATCTCTGTCCGAACGAATTCAAGACATATTTTAGAGGGCCTTCACCAATTGCAGGCAACAATCGTTCATCCTCGTACAATTACTTTGATTTTAACTTGATTGTGCGATGGTTCATCGCAGTAAAATGCCATGAGTCAGCTTTCAATGCTGCTAACCACGCGGCTTTTAATTTATCGAATTAACTTTTCTGAATCCCATAATACCAGCTTTTCTGCCCACCGTTCACAAAATATCTGAGATACTAGACATGAGCTTCCCTAGATACTGCAACATCCGGGACCCTACCTTAAACGGCTTCTCCCCCGAATGCTGCCTGATGTGAGTCCTCAGAATGCTGCTAGCCGTGAAAGCCTTGGAGCAGTAGACGCATTTGTAGGGCCGCTCGCCGCTGTGAACCTGAATTAATTAAAGCAGAGGCAGTGCAATGGCTCATGCTCAACAAGGTTAAATGCTTAAATCTTGGACCGATTTTCAGATTATATCTAAAAACTAATCATTGCTCACGCGAAGATGCTTGTTGAGACTCGACGACTGGCTGAAGCATTTTCCGCACACGGTGCACTTGTGCGGCCGGTGCTTCTCGTGCACGTGCAGAACGTGGATGCGCAGGCGGTCTCGCTTCTCGAACGATCTGCGGTGATTGGGGTGGTTGGATTTCTGTGTCTCTGTCCGTCTGCCTCTGACTCTTTGTCCCGTCTCTGCCTGTCTATATCTAATTGTGTCTCCTGTGTTAGAGACTCCAGCTCTGGCTCACCTGGTGCACAGATTGCAGGGAAACTTCCTGTCACCCTTGTCAACGCATCTGGTGTACTTCAAATGCTTGTCCCGGTAGTAGCGATAGGCGAACACTTTGCCGCAGCGCTCGCACTGATAGCCCTCTCCGGCTGCAATGAAGAGGCGTATAGAATTATTAGAGGTATCGTGTCGCTGAATTGCAACCACAAAAATGGCTCTGATCAGCTTGATTTCCCTAATTTAGCAAGACGTCTTTGCTTCACAATCAGAGCTTAGCTCAAGCATACGAAACTACATTTAGCAAATAACTAGAGAGCGAAAAAGTTGGACCAAAATATTCTAACCCTGTTGCAGTATCAAGAACGATTCAAATAATAGCCAAAAGCAGTGTCTCGACGATCCTCATTAAAGCAGCGAATTATGTGGTTGACAGGCGTTCAAGTGGAAATTCAAATTTAGAGTATAATGCGAAAATGTTCTAGATTTTGTTGCTGGAGCGGAACCTTAACTACGTAATGTACCGCGCTTGCTTAACTTTGCTACATTCGGTTTTTTCTTCGGGGTTACCATGTTTCTGCTGGTTACACAGTTGTTAAGGACACCGCTTTGTTAGCCTATGGTACGATGCGCTAATCTTTTATGGCAAAAACAACGCGAAAAAATTAGTTACGTAAAATTCAGATGAGGCATTTCCCGATATTTCTTGATGCTCGAATTGCTTGCAAACCAGACAAACCATGAATCGATCAAAATACGACTTAGTCGAGTTAGTCTACCGAATAACTAAGCAGTTGCAGAGTCTTTGCTCACAAAAGCTGTTCTGTTTGCCCGCAACTCACTTGTAGTGGCGCTCTCGTCGTCTCCAGCATCCCTGTCCATGTGCTGCGCCAGCCGGAATTCTCGTCCTCGGCCGCCGTCTCCAGATAAAGCAGCGCCGCTACCGCCTGCTGCAGCTGGAAGCGTTGATTCGGCGGCGGACACCGAAGCGACATTCGGAGCTGCCGTCGAAGCTGAGGAGCGGCGCTTTTGATACTTCGTTTGCTGGTGCTGCTTCCTGGCGTTGCCGAGCCACATTGTTTGATAGAAGCTGGGATTCGCTTCCAGCCTGCCGCCCAGCCCACGGCCTCCAGGCTGCAGAAGTCGGCTCCACTGCGCGCCCGCATGCTCAGGCATGTGGCCCGATGGAAACAGGCCGGTTGGAGCCAGCTGCTGAACCGGAAGCTGGCCTCTTCGTGTGCCGGCCTTAGCGACTGAAACGCATGGAATACGCAGCGCCATGTCACGAATCTATTCATGAATAAACCTTTTTCTTCGACTGCATTGGATCAATAGGCAGTCAAATGATCTGTCAGCAGATAAGCTACTCCGCCTCCTGATCTGTCAGCAGATAAGCTACTCCGCCTCCTGATCTGTCAGCAGATAAGCTACTCCGCCTCCTGATCTGTCAGCAGATAAGCTACTCCGCCTCCTGATCTGTCAGCAGATAAGCTACTCCGCCTCCTTATCTGTCAGCAGATAAGCTACCCCGCCTCCTGATCTATCAGCAGATAAGCTACTCCACCTCCTTATCTGTCAGCAGATAAGCTACTCCGCCTCCTGATCTGTCAGCAGATAAGCTACTCCGCCTCCTGATCTGTCAGCAGATAAGCTACTCCGCCTCCTGATCTGTCAGCAGATAAGCTACTCCGCCTCCTTATCTGTCAGCAGATAAGCTACTCCGCCTCCTGATCTATCAGCAGATAAGCTACTCCACCTCCTTATCTGTCAGCAGATAAGCTACTCCGCCTCCTGATCTATCAGCAGATAAGCTACTCCGCCTCCTGATCAGTCAGCAGATAAGCTACTCCACCTCCTTATCTATCAGCAGATAAGCTACTCCGCCTCCTGATCAGTCAGCAGATAAGCTACTCCACCTCCTTATCTGTCAGCAGATAAGCTACTCCGCCTCCTGATCTATCAGCAGATAAGCTACTCCGCCTCCTGATCTATCAGCAGATAAGCTACTCCACCTCCTTATCTGTCAGCAGATAAGCTACTCCGCCTCCTGATCTATCAGCAGATAAGCTACTCCGCCTCCTGATCTATCAGCAGATAAGCTACTTCACCTCCTTATCTGTCAGCAGATAAGCTACTCCGCCTCCTGATCTATCAGCAGATAAGCTACTCCACCTCCTTATCTGTCAGCAGATAAGCTACTCGGCCTTCCGATCTGTCAGCAGATAAGCTACTCGGCCTCCCGATCTGTCAGCCGATAAGCTACTCCACCTCCTTATCTATCAGCAGATAAGCTACTCCGCCTCCTTATCTGTCAGCAGATAAGCTACTCCACCTCCTTATCTGTCAGCCGATAAGCTACTCCACCTCCTTATCTATCAGCAGATAAGCTACTCCACCTCCTTATCTGTCAGCAGATAAGCTACTCCACCTCCTTATCTGTCAGCCGATAAGCTACTCCACCTCCTTATCTGTCAGCCGATAAGCTACTCCACCTCCTTATCTATCAGCAGATAAGCTACTCCACCTCCTTATCTGTCAGCAGATAAGCTACTCCACCTCCTTATCTGTCAGCCGATAAGCTACTCCACCTCCTTATCTGTCAGCAGATAAGCTACTCCGCCTCCCGATCTGTCAGCAGATAAGCTACTCCACCTCCTTATCTGTCAGCCGATAAGCTACTCCACCTCCTTATCTGTCAGCAGATAAGCTACTCCGCCTCCTGATCTATCAGCAGATAAGCTACTCCACCTCCTTATCTGTCAGCCGATAAGCTACTCCACCTCCTTATCTGTCAGCCGATAAGCTACTCGGCCTCCCGATCTGTCAGCAGATAAGCTACTCCACCTCCTTATCTGTCAGCCGATAAGCTACTCGGCCTCCCGATCTGTCAGCAGATAAGCTACTGTTAAACCAACCTCCATTACTGTAGAAGCTTCTCCCGCCCCTCAGCTCGCCGCCACTTCCGCCCTCAGCAGTCGGCGGATGGCTGTCAGTCGGGTGATCGCCAGACTGACTCGCCGGGCTCTGATTGGCTACCGCAGAGTCTGCGGCGCCGAGTCGCTGCTGTCTTCCTTTGTCTTCCGGAGACGCCAGAATTCTTTCGATGCCTGCAAGAGGAATTTTTTCGTGGGAACGCATGGGCTTTGGCTGAGAGAGAGAGCGGGTGCGAACCCGAGCAAACACGGCCATGTGCGCGCCCCTGGCGCTATAGAAAGGAAAACGGATGTCAAGAGAGAGGGAGTCGCTAGCTAGGATTCCTTGCTTCCCCAATCCAATCTGACCCGTCGGTCTCGATCGCTAGCTCCGACTCCCCAGCCAGCTCCGAGTCAACAACATTTTACAAGCTTGCGGAGCATATATAATGAACACATGCCAGTAAAATACACATATCGACATTCTAGACATATATACAGTTGCTAATAGTCCTAGCCAAGCAAACAAATCCTTTTCTACATAACCGTTTTTTTTAGACGAACCAGTCCATGTGCTCGGGGCCTGGCCCTGTTGTTCGTCATTCACAGCTTGTCAAAAAATTGTCTTAGGGAAAGGGTCCACAGTTTCTTCTTAAGGAAGCGGGGATTCGGAAGCGAATTAAACTTCTGTTGCGGCCGGGGGAGGGCGGGGTGCGAAGATTTCCCTAGCTTCCGTGTGCTCAGTGCCTCACAGCTCCAATGCTGAAATCTGGCATGCGATCTACCCTATGCTAGTCCAATAGATTGTGCCAACGCAAACAGTTGCATTTTTCTCCGTCTCTCCGCTTCTCCGCACCTTTTGGCGACCCCAGCCCTACCGCTTCGAAAACGAGACTGTTTCACAAGCAATCAACGAGTTGACTAACAATTTTGTCTGGCAATCTATTTGCGCAATCAAAAGCTTGTTAACAACAACTCGGGGTTTTGTTTGACTAGGTGGGCCGGCTGTGTGTGCCGCTGGAGAAATTATGGCAACCACTGATCGTAAGGAAGGCAAGCAAAACTGACACATTGCTCCAGGTGAAAGTTTTTGTTGCTAAGGCGAAAGACAGACTCACTGACCGTGTAAAATAATAAAAGATAATTTAATTCTTACGAGCGTATTATACCATCAGAGCTTAGATAGATAGATAGATAGATAGATAGATAAATAGATAGATAGATAGATAGATAGATAGATAGATAGTTAGATAGATAGATAGATAGATAGATAGATAGATAGATAGATAGATAGATAGATAGATAGATAGATAGATAGATAGATAGATAGATAGATAGATAGATAGATAGATAGATAGATAGATAGATAGATAGATAGATAGATAGATAGATAGATAGATAGATAGATAGATAGATAGATAGATAGATAGATAGATAGATAGATAGATAGATAGATAGATAGATAGATAGATAGATAGATAGATAGATAGATAGATAGATAGATAGATAGATAGATAGATAGATAGATAGATAGATAGATAGATAGATAGATAGATAGATAGATAGATAGATAGATAGATAGATAGATAGATAGATAGATAGATAGATATATAGATAGATAGATAGATAGATAGATAGATAGATAGATAGATAGATAGATAGATAGATAGATAGATAGATAGATAGATAGATAGATAGATAGATAGATAGATAGTTAGATAGATAGATAGATAGATAGATAGATAGATAGATAGATAGATAGATAGATAGATAGATAGATAGATAGATAGTTAGATAGATAGATAGATAGATAGATAGATAGATAGATAGATAGTTAGATAGATAGATAGATAGATAGATAGATAGATAGATAGATAGATAGATAGTTAGATAGATAGATAGATAGATAGATAGATAGATAGATAGATAGATAGATAGATAGATAGATAGATAGATAGATAGATAGATAGATAGATAGATAGATAGATAGATAGATAGATAGATAGATAGATAGATAGATAGATAGATAGATAGATAGATAGATAGATAGATAGATAGATAGATAGATAGATAGATAGATAGATAGATAGATAGATAGATAGATAGATAGATAGATAGATAGATAGATAGATAGATAGATAGATAGATAGATAGATAGATAGTTAGATAGATAGATAGATAGATAGATAGATAGATAGATAGATAGATAGATAGATAGATAGATAGATAGATAGATAGATAGTTAGATAGATAGATAGATAGATAGATAGATAGATAGATAGTTAGATAGATAGATAGATAGATAGATAGATAGTTAGATAGATAGATAGATAGATAGATAGATAGATAGATAGATAGATAGATAGATAGATAGATAGATAGATAGATAGATAGATAGATAGATAGATAGATAGATAGATAGATAGATAGATAGATAGATAGATAGATAGATAGTTAGATAGTTAGATAGATAGATAGATAGATAGATAGATAGATAGATAGATAGATAGATAGATAGATAGATAGATAGATAGATAGATAGATAGATAGATAGATAGATAGATAGATAGATAGATAGATAGATAGATAGATAGATAGATAGATAGATAGATAGATAGATAGATAGATAGATAGATAGATAGATAGATAGATAGATAGATAGATAGATAGATAGATAGATAGATAGATAGATAGATAGATAGATAGATAGATAGATAGATAGATAGATAGATAGATAGATAGATAGATAGATAGATAGATAGATAGATAGATAGATAGATAGATAGATAGATAGATAGATAGATAGATATATAGATAGATAGATAGATAGATAGATAGATAGATAGATAGATAGATAGATAGATAGATAGATAGATAGATAGATAGATAGATAGATAGATAGATAGATAGATAGATAGATAGTTAGATAGATAGATAGATAGATAGATAGATAGATAGATAGTTAGATAGATAGATAGATAGATAGATAGATAGATAGATAGATAGATAGATAGATAGATAGATAGATAGATAGATAGATAGATAGATAGATAGATAGATAGATAGATAGATAGATAGATAGATAGATAGATAGATAGATAGATAGATAGATAGATATATAGATAGATAGATAGATAGATAGATAGATAGATAGATAGATAGATAAGTGCTGTTTCTGCTGCTTACAGATGATGTTAATTCGAGATATTCCTTAAAAGCGAAAGCCAAGGGAATTTATGTTAACTGAGAGCGGGTGCTCTCGAAGTTCAGCCATAATCATCATCATGATTAGCTTCGTCAGTCTCTCCGTGTAATGCCAATATTCTTTGGCAAACAATGGTACGTGTAAAACAGCCTGGGATTTGGACCCACCCCAAGCGAAAGCAGTGGCCTCACTCTCTCTTTCATGTTCCTAGTATACTCACGCTCGAGCCCCCTGCGCCCAACGCACACAATCTCTATCTTGAAATTCGAATAGTTGCTAAAAATTTCCCATGGCTACTGTATATTTTATTCGGCTGCTTAAATATCAAATTGTCTGTGTGCCTAAGCTTATGGACATTCCGTGCAGGGCTGCGGGACAGGAGGAAAGAGGTTTTTACACACATCAGTGTTTTTTGCAAAAGCAAATAAAACAGCATAGTAATTTGCAGACTCTACTATAAAGTTAGTGTTGGCAATCGCACTGCAACATAAACTGAGTATGGCCCACCGCATTTCCGCTAGCAGCTGTATGGAAATTCTGGTCTTTTTTCTATAGATTGCTATAGTTTCTACTATCTACCTACCTACCTACCTAACTAAGTATCTATCTATCTATCTATCTATCTATCTATCTATCTATCTATCTATCTATCTATCTATCTATCTATCTATCTATCTATCTATCTATCTATCTATCTATCTATCTATCTATCTATCTATCTATCTATCTATCTATCTATCTATCTATCTATCTATCTATCTATCTATCTATCTATCTATCTATCTATCTATCTATCTATCTATCTATCTATCTATCTATCTATCTATCTATCTATCTATCTATCTATCTATCTATCTATCTATCTATCTATCTATCTATCTATCTATCTATCTATCTATCTATCTATCTATCTATCTATCTATCTATCTATCTATCTATCTATCTATCTATCTATCTATCTATCTATCTATCTATCTATCTATCTATCTATCTATCTATCTATCTATCTATCTATCTATCTATCTATCTATCTATCTATCTATCTATCTATCTATCTATCTATCTATCTATCTATCTATCTATCTATCTATCTATCTATCTATCTATCTATCTATCTATCTATCTATCTATCTATCTATCTATCTATCTATCTATCTATCTATCTATCTATCTATCTATCTATCTATCTATCTATCTATCTATCTATCTATCTATCTATCTATCTATCTATCTATCTATCTATCTATCTATCTATCTATCTATCTATCTATCTATCTATCTATCTATCTATCTATCTATCTATCTATCTATCTATCTATCTATCTATCTATCTATCTATCTATCTATCTATCTATCTATCTATCTATCTATCTATCCTGCAGTTGCCATTGTAATTAAATTGAGTAGATTCCTTGACTTAAAGTATGAAAAAAACTCAGAGCCACTAATGACAAGCTGAGCAAAGGAAGCCTTTTATTGTTCCACTTTATTTCTTGTGCATGTGATGCCGAGCTTCGCATACAAGGCAGGTAAATGACAGCGCGGTGGGTCTCTAGGCTGTGCCATTTCTATCCTTCTATGGCGTCTCGCTTTCTCGTATTTTCCTTTCGTTACCTCTGTTACAGAGTCAGCACAGAATGGGATGCTATAATTTCCTAAACTTGCCTAACACTATTATATTGAATCGGTCATCCGTTCGAGATATTAGTTAGATTGTTTGACTCAACTTTGAATACATATTTTGAGTTATCTCATATGGGAATCTCCCACATCCCAGCTCTAGGGAGGCTGAGTAGAACTTGCGAAATTGGACACGGCTTTAGCCCGGGATAGAACAGCTAATCAGCTTCAGAACGGTGCGCCATAATCCACTTAACACTTATAACACCTGGACCCGCAGCGGCTAGCACAATATGAATTCTCCTTGCCCTCCTGGTCAAGCCCTTCTAAATCTAGAGTGTTAACAAAGACAGAATTAACTTTTCCATTGGCACTGGGCTTGGTGAGAGAAGATTTCAAGCATCCGCAGTGCGTGGCTCTCTAGAATTTAGCGGGGCGAAATCAATTTTACGAATCATTTATTGCACAGCTAACCGTCGCTCAGTCAGTCGGCTGGTCAAGCACGAGCATCTCACAGAGAGGCTTAGTTCTCGCTCAGAGTCTTGCTGCACATTCTCCACTCCGGGCGAGAGACTCGATTTCTACGGATTAGATTAGCCAGAAAATCGGGAACCTTTCTCCTCCGCTTTAAAATCCCCTTCTTCCCTTTTTCCCCAAAAAGTTGTTAACTTGTTCGGCTGTCTGCTCGGCAGATTAACCAGCCCGCAATCGAACTGTGGAGTCTTTTGAAAACTATATCCACCTAGTTTGTGAGATCTTCAGTTCTATGTGTTCCAACTTGAAGCCGTGACTGGGGAAAATACTTACCATAGGAGAGACCCTGACTACCGGTGCTGTCCTGCTTAGCGTCGCTAGGCCCGTCTTCTCCAGACTTGACCCTCTTTTGTTTCTTCTGGGGCAGCGCCTGCTGCTGCTGCTGCTGTTGGTGTCGAAACAGTGAAGAGCTTCCAGGCGCGGCAGCGGCCTCTCCCGAATTGGCGCAGGAAGTTGCGGCAGCGGCCGCCGCGGCTGCGGAGGCTGCAGCTGCGGCAACCCTAGCGTAGCCGCTCAGAAACAGCAGGTTGAAGTCCAGCATTGCCTGTGTCGGCTGCGTGACGGGCGGGAGGGCAGGCGGCGGCGGCGGCGGCAGCGGCGGCCGACTTGGGTAGTCTATGGCCGAACCTGGCAGCATTGCTCCAGCCTTGCTCCACTGGGCTGCTGCGTGGGCCTGGCTTGAGAACCTGGCCGATTGTTGCTGCTGGAAACTTCTTAGAAAGGCCAGATGGGGCGGCTGCGGCGCCGGCGGAAGCGGCGGCTGCGGCGGCGGTGGCGGTGGCAGAAAATTTGGCGAAATTTTCTGAGCGACCAGGTGCCTGTTTGAAGCCGGGTTGTTGTTGAGTTGTATTTTTTTGCTTGTAAATAATAAATAAACAATACGGCACGGCCTGAGAACCAAATTTACAACCCACAGGTGCGAAAGTTTTTTCTTAGTCGGCATGAATATTATTGTTATTGGCGTCGCTAAGAGGAAATAAAAACAATAAATCGATGAATAAATCTTGTCTACAATTTTTTTAAATAAAAAGTTTGTAAAACTTCGCTCGTAGCGCTTTTTATTGTTGGAGCGATTGTGATCAGGCAATGCCCCAGCGTTATGAATTAATAATTAATACGAATGTGGTCAAAAAGCGCAATTCAAGCAGGCTCCCTTTGAATCCCAGCCATGAAAATTAAAATCCGGAGCAGCTGTGCGCTTTAAAATTGTTCCTTCTTCCCATTTACACACGAGCAGTGAGTACCTAATGTTACGGGCTGAGCGATTCTTGAGAAAAAGTAGGGCCTACATGTATGTAGCGCTTTTTATTAATGCATTAGAAATATGAAGTAACTGAAAATATTTCATTCAATGCTCTTCACTTCATTTATTCATAAGCCAAACTTTACAGGAACATATTTACAGCAGTCTACATTATTAAATGTCTAAAGATAAATTAAATCAGTGTAAGTCACTTTTAAAGAGCAAATTGGTGAGAATCATTTGGGTTTATGTGGTATGTGGTAAATTTAGGGATTTCAGACTAAAAGGCATCTATAATATTATCGATTTGAGGCAAATTAAGGACTCTGTGTGAGATTAAGAATTTTTTTGTTTAGGAATTTTATGCATGAGATTTCAATTCAGAGGAGACGTGGACATAATTTCTGACACCTCAATTAAATGCCGGACTTTCCTCGTACAAACAAAGGCGAGACAGAAAAAGATCAACCAGTTTATAGTAAAAAGCTGTTAAATTGCCGTAGGGGCGCATACGGGGTTACAGAAGCGAATCGAGTAAAGCATTCGCATGACAAGAGTCTGTATGCTTTAGTTAAAGCTATTGTTTTGCACACTTGACTGCCACTGCTGCACCTAACACCTCGGCGCAGTCCTTAATTCGCTTTTGCGTCTTAATTGTTGCGTCAGGGTGACAAAGTGGCCAATGGGCATTTTGCGTCATAGATGAGCTCCTGTATCCATCGTAGAGCTCAATGTATGCCGGCCAGAGGGTTAACATTAGCCGCAGGCGTTTTTTAACTCAGAGCGCAGAGCGTCCCAACGTGTTAAAAAATGCCGCCTTAAAGAAGAAACGATAGCATCGACTCGACTTGTCTAGTAGACCGTGTCGAATTATTCGAACAAGCGCGCAAGAGTTTTCTATGGAGAGAGAGAGAGATGAAGCAATCGGAAAGAAGACGAGTTGTATCATTGAGTCGGTTTAGTAACCATGAGGAGAGCAAAATCGTTTGGGTTGGTTCCCCAAAGAAGAATTGGCAATTCCGTAGTCGGATTGTTGTTGAACTAACGAAAGTTTGCTTCAATACCGAAAATGATTTTATAATGCTTAGAGTTTTCCGCAAGCCGATTAGCTCATCTATTACACCAATTCAAAAATTAAATAACAAAGCAAACGAACCCTGCATGCCATCAAAGAAAAAAATCTGCGTATAAGCGTCTTGTTGCCAGGGGCCGGACGAATGCTAACTTTACTTTTCGCTGAAAAATCAAGTTTTGTTTTTAAGCTCTTTTCGAGTTATCAGAGATTGTTATCAGCTCGATTTCGCGGCCGCTATACCCTCGTATATGTGTCACAGACATCTGCGTTTTTTTTCTTTCGTCATGCAGACCCATAGGAAATCAAAGCATTAAGCCTCGCAACCATTGCATGCAGTGTGGCTAACTTCAAATGCCTCTGTCGATATAAAAGACGCACATAATTGCCGGCTTGTGACAAAGGCTCAATTTGACTTGCAATTCATTTAGTTTCACTGGCATGACAAATCGGATTTTAATAGCACGCTTTGCGATATCATGAGACCGCCAACACCGCACTGACAGCCATACAAACTTGCTTTCTTTGTGTTCAAATCCCAAGGAAAGTGACGCTATACATATCCCAAGGAATCGTATAAACTATTCGCCACTAGATGATTACTTATAAATTTGTGTTATTTTATACACTGCACGGGTCATGTGTGTTACATACAATTTTAGATCTTAGAATTCACAACCATAAGCGATGGCATATCAAATTTCCGATATTTTATTTAAGTAGCATTGGTTGGCTCTCGGCTCAACGTTAAATCACATCAAACTGTTTTAAATTGAACTAGTCTTATAGATTAACAAGATAATTAGGTTTGCATAGGATCAGTGGGATATAGATAATCTAGGCTCGTTAAGAAAAAGTTTCTACAACTGAAAAATTGGTTAGTGACATGGGCGATGAGAGAGGGCGATACAAAGAAGGAGAACTAATAGAGATCTGCTGGCAAATGATTGGGAATCGTTCAGACTATTGGGAGGGGAGAAACTATTGGGTCGGTATGGTAAAATAGATATAAAATTGTAAAAGAGCAGGAAAGAGATTGCAAGTGAGATTAGAGAAAAAGTATCAAGAGACGTGGAGAGGAACTAAGTGTTGAAGTGTGCAGTGTTATAAAACTGACACGAAACTGAAAATAAATGATAATTCATCCACTCCAGCGCTTCACAATTGAATGCGACACTCACCGAATCAGCTGCTGATGATGGTGAGGCTCGAAGCCGAAGGGCAGCCCTGGCGGAGGCACTGGTGGCGCCGGAGCCGACGGCGGCAGCGGCGGTGGCGGTGGAAATGGCAGCGTCGGTTGATGCGGCTGGTGCATAAAATTTTGCTGCTGCTGCTGCTGATGCTGATGATGATGATGATTGAGAGGACTCGGAAGCTGTTTCTTTGCTCGATGCTCCATGTCAGCGTTCTATTGCTCTGCTCCTATTTACTGTGTTTGACCGGATTATGTAGCGAAAAATTCCTAGTCTAGAAACTCTTATACGAGAACCAAGCAAATAATTTTGGTTCCCTTCTTCTTTTGCCAGCTGTATAGGATTATTTTTTTGGGGTGGCAGAGACATAAGGCACTGGGGCTTGAGCGGAACCAATGGGCTCCGGGGGAGGCCAGGGCGCCCTACATCGCTCTGTCTGTCTCTCGCCACTAAGCCTGCGCCTGAGTTCTCTATTGCCATTGGCTAGGGACCTGGGGCATTTGCTGGTGTTTCCTCTTGTCTTCCTTCCTTGTTCCTTTCTTGTGGGAGCGTGATTGAGTTATTTTGGGCTACTCAACCTGGGTATGGACACTTTCACCACTGGTCATCGAGATTGACAATATGAGGGAGATTTATGGCTTTTTGTTCTCGCTAGTAGCGCATAGAGAAGTCATAAATAATTTTTAGCACGCTGTCCTTCCTCCAGCAATCGTGGCCCAATGTCAGAGGATTTTGTCTGCGCTGGTTATACTTAATTTAAGACCCAATTATGAAATAGTGTCGCCGCGAATTGTGCTGGCAAACTGGTGGCAAAATCGTCCATTGTTCCCTTTGCACTTTTTATGATGATTAATGTCGTACACGGTCTAGAAGAGCAATCCCTAATGCTTTCTCAAGACTCGAGAGGTATACGCTAGTACCGTAGTTTCTTACCGTACCGTACCATCAGTTAGCTCACCCGTTTCCATCGAGAATCCAGCCTTAATAAAGATGCCTTTAAGAACTTATTGCGAAAAGTAGACACCTGCCGAATGCTTAGCTGTAAAAAATGTCAGAACTTGTTTGTTCAGAAAACAAGTCAGTTGACTTGCTGCTTTACACCCAGCCAATTAATTGGATGATTGCGAAATGAGACAAAAAATTTCATAGTGCAGAGCGGGTCCCGAAAAAAGTAGTAAAGCCAAGTAAATTCAGTCTCTGCAAAAGAGGAAATGAGCTCAATTTTCAATAAAATTGAACTGCCCATTTTGGCCCTTAGCGTTCCTGCAGTTTTGATCTGAAGTTAAAAATGGTCAGATTAATTTTATTTCGGGATGGGCTTGAAATTGTCAAGCGGTGGCGGTGCTGCCAATCAGTAAGGAATATCTGAAGGATAGAAGCCATTTCTTAGAAAGCCCCCAATCTATTTCCGGACTCTTTTCTATGCGTAAACAGAAACCATTTGTGTGGAATAAAGATGCTAAAACACATCCTGTGGAACTTCTGCTCCAGAATGGAAAGAATCTTTTTTTGGCTTTGGTTTTAACTCGAGTTTTTATCTTTGACTATTAATCTGTAATCTGTTGGTCACCCAACAACTAGCATGTTGACGTTTTCAAACACCTTCCGTGGTGCAGAATGGAAAAGTGCCTCTATTCAGAGGTGTGCCATCCAAACTATACTTGTTTACACCAAATGACCCGTTCCCAACATTATATAGCAACAATTTGTCATAAGCGCGCGAATTTGATTTATGGCACCCATAACTGTACAATTGCAGCAGCCTTCCTGCTTGGATGATGCCTGGCTATCTTGCGGAATATCAAAGAATAACGTTTTCTTTTTATATACCAACAGGAAGCTAAAAATGCAGCTATAATTTGAGGGTTCAACAATCTATAGATATAGTTTGCAGTTTTTGCTGCGAAGAAAAAGTGAATATACTAGCATGCTTGGGGCTGCGTGCGCAGAGCTCCTTGGCAATTCAGCTCTTGGTTCGTATTCTCCTATCATACGAACCAAGA
Organism: Macrostomum cliftonense; assembly: GCA_950096795.1. NCBI lineage: Eukaryota > Metazoa > Platyhelminthes > Macrostomidae > Macrostomum > Macrostomum cliftonense. Next base: position 4,187 of record CATNEM010000098.1, on the reverse strand, counting down.
GCTAACCTCCTAGGCTAGGAGGTTGTAGCCTAGTGGTTAGAGCGTCGGACTCACGACTTGAAGGTCGGGGGTTCGATTCCCGACTCCATTGGTACAATTTGTGTCCTTTAGCAAGACACTTAACTCTGCATTGCTTCAGTTCACCCAGCTGTTAAATGGGTACCAGCATCAGCATGGGGTAATTGAAGGTGGGTGTGGCGTCCCCCCAGTCCATGGACTGAACAGCTGTACGCAGTCTTCAGAAGCGCTGCGCAATAGCTGCGGCTGTGCTGTTGGCTGCACATCTGGCCCGATTGGGACAGGTGTAATCAATTATTATTATTATTATTATTATTATCTCCTATCAGCACCCCTCTATGGTAGAGCTCGTTGCGTTCCTTCATTAGATAATTCATTATGCTAATAGCGCTTTAAATCTGGATAGCTCAAATGTCCTTTGGTTACCCTTTTTTCCGTGACATGTCTCCATAGCGACCGACTCGGCGGTTTACACTTACATATACATGTACCTCAACAATTACAATGTGATCCTGTATCTTTACCAGGTTTAGTCCCGAAGTGGATTAAAATTTAAATATAGCTGACCTCTATAAATCAACACGCAATTACCGCTCAAAACCGTTATTTAGGCCTACACGAATTTGCTAATTAGGCCCGGGTTAGCACTGAGCGACTCTGTGCCGCACAAGATTAAATGAATTAGTCGATGGAAAAATGAGAGCGAGATCGACATCGTAAACTAAGGGAGACAGAGAGAGAAAATACGCTCGTAAGATGCGTGAGCTCTAGTGAGAAGATGCGCGCCCTCCTACAGTGCTGATTGCTACTTTGCCAGCGAAGTCGGCTTCAGAAGCGACTGAAGAAGCTGAAAGAGCATCCGGGAGAGAGAGTGTGTGTACGTGTGTGCGCCTTGTAAGGGCTGCTGAATTCGGGGTGTCAATTAAAATATTAATTCCCCACGCGTGTCAAGGATGTAGGCGTTTTGAAAGGACCTAATGCAGTCCAAAGGAGAGAAGGGAGAGTGAACGGAGAGGCGTGAAGCCAGTCTCGAGTTGATGACGCAGGATCAGTTTGTCGGAGGATAGGGATTCTGCTTGCTGCACGCCAGCACTTGATCCCCCGGCCCTATACTTGCTCCCAACAACACACGATCCGTGTTGTCACTCACAATCCCATTTGCCTACTGTCCGGTCCACAGACTAGCGGCCTTGCTAGACGCTGCTAACCTAATAAGGATACCCTCCCATTGCCCAATCACCTCCGCCTCCTATGCGTGTGTAAGATATCATTTTCTTTCCTGCATGCCTGGTTTTGGTCTCTTCAAATTAGTCCTTTTCCCATGGGACTCTCATCTAGCGCAGCAGGAGGAAGAGCAGGTTGATGCTGTATGAGCACGCCAAGAGAAGTCTCATGGGTAGGGGGCGGCTCCCATCTAATCGCGACCTGAATCCTAACAACCAGTGGGACAACGCATGCAGCTCTGCCATGGACTCGGCGAGTATAAATAAAGATCTTCCCTGTTTTGTGAAATTTTCGAATGCAGATGAGATCCAGCTAGCGGGGTGCTTTCTTGATCTTCAATATTCTATTAGAAAATTTCAAATAGTGACTTTCGGTTTCTGCAATTCAGCAAATGAGGCGATACCAGCGAGGCGGGTGCAGAAAATGAAGAATAGAAAGAGGCTTAGAAGGGCAAAATTATTTATCTGCCTGAAAGCCACACAATATAAACGATATTTTTTCTCCCTAAATTTTTGCACTATTTAGACTTCTTTAAAATACACTGTACAATTTTTTATCTAAAACATAAAATCTTAATTAATTTTTATGAGATCACTAAATGCAGCTGCATGATGAGGCAAGAGCATCGTAAGTAACTAAACAAGGGCCTCCTTGTGATGAGGATGTCCCTATGTATAACTCTTTGTACATACACAGAGCCCGATATCTTTACTCCTTTAATCTAAACAGCCTTTTCCATGCAGCGACTCACTCAAAACCCCACTTAACAGGCCTACCGCATTCCCTCCAGTCCATACAGCGCCCCTCTTTACCACGATTAACTCTGCGAAACCTTAACTCATGCGTAAAGTTTATTTTCCGGGCATTAACAAAACTACAAAACCTTTTATTTGTAAAAAATTGAATAAATTTGAATTTTATATCATATCGGGGTGTAATGAAAAACTATACTGAGTGTTTTAAATCAATACGAAGCATTTTTCGTTGTGAATGAAAGTGTGGCAAAGAGTCAAATTTAAATTATGCCTTTCTGCGAAATAAGCCGAGGCAAGTTCAGGGAAATTTTGGGCGTGGCCTGGTATATTAATTTTTAATTATGCAATTAAAATCATGACTATAGAAAGCTCAGTCATTGAGTTTTAAGGAACCGCCGCAGCTAAAATTTTAGAAATATTTTTAATAGCTATAAAGCTATTGCTAATTATGCTAATTCTGTCGCTGATTGAAGCTATGATTGAAGTATTGAATCTGATTGAAGCTATGATTGAAGTACCTTTGATGAAGTATTTTATTTTTTCGAGTTTTTCATGTTAATTTTAACTGCTATCGTTTTAGTTTTGCTCTTAGTTAAAATGTTAAAAGGCTTTACAATCACCTCCCATGTTGTCCATTTTAAATTTAAAAGTTTAACAAATGGAACCAATGATCTATACCACAGCTACTTAAGCATACTTTCACTAAAGTCCTGAGTCACTTCTGAAAAATTCCCTATCTTCTGCACTCAGTTAGTTTCAGGGCACTTTTGAGTATTTAGAAATACTTTTAATTAAATAGCTAGGCCTACTGGGTTTATTTTTTGTGCTATAGGGATGCTATAGCATCTTGACTTTAAGAATCGCATCCTGAAATTTGATATAAGATGCGATTTCGCATCCTAATTTTTTTTAATTCTTCACAATAAAAGACCTCTTAAAAATACTTTAAAAAATTGCATCCCAAACCCTGAAATCACATCCTAAAATTAAGAACACGATGCAATTTTGCATCCTGTGCTGAGCAAAAAAATAAACCCAGTAGGCCTATCAATTTGAAAATAGCAACTTTAGTAACAAGTTATAAATACTTTAGTAACACCAACTTCAGGAATTGTTTTTTATTATCAAGCAATATTTATGGCTCATTGAAAAAAAATTTATAAATGTAAAAGTGCCACTTGAAAGAAAAAATCTGTTTAAAGCATTTGTTTACAATGTTTTAAGCAGAAACAGATTTTAAACAAGGACACATTGAATAATAATTAAGGTTGCTTTAAGTATTTATTGTAATATTCTAATCAGTTGCCTAATTAAAGTTAGGATTAGCTTCAATTCCTTATATTCACAACTTAATAAGTTTTTTTGTTAAGATTTGGCTTTAAAGTTAGGATTAGCTATATAACTTAAAATTTTTTTATCTGAAAATTCCAAAGCTCATAATTAATATATATTTTTCAACCTTATTTTCCAATTAAAATCTAGAAAAATATCTTACAAGGATTTGCAAATTTGAAAGGAATATAACAAATAGAATAAAGCAGTTTTATGTCACAAAATTATTGTATTTTTTACTAATGCAATATTTTTGGTTTTTGTATTCATTCTAATTTCCTTTTTTATTTTTAAGCTCTTATCAGTATTGCTTTTGTTAAAGTGGCTATTACCAAAGTAGTTATCTGTTGTTACCAAAATGGCTATTACAAAAGTGGCTATTACTGAAGTGGACTATTACCATTGAGCATTATAATTAGTGCATTATTTTTTTCTTATATGTACTTTGGGCAAAAGCCAATTTTTATGACTATAAAAGTATAGGTTAGATTAGCTGAAAATTGTATTCTCCCTTATTTCTTTTTTTCAAAAAAGTATTAAATTGTTTGGCTCTCTACTTAGCCAATTAACAAGACTACAAACTTTTGTTGGAGTTGCTTTGAGAAATCCAATGAGTTTGTCAGACCTTTAGTCTAGATATTCCAACCTAAAACAGTAAATATTAGTAAATTTAGTTTTATAGCAAACATTAAAAAGTTAATAAAAGTTATGTAAACACACATAAAGGCAACTTTAGGAATTCAACTAGCTATTTTTATTGCCAATAAGTATACATAAGTTGATATTGGCATATGGATGCTTGTAGATGAAGATTATATCTAAAGTGCTTTTAAAATAGCTTTTATATTTCTGCAAATA
>CATNEM010000097.1:0-67641 GCA_950096795.1 Macrostomum cliftonense | reverse complement strand
ACAGTTCTATAAACCGAAATTCACTCGACTTTTGTAAACAAGCCCAGTACCAGGTAAATGTTACAATTCCTGCAAGAGTCCTTTTAACATCATTAGCGGAACATTAAGTCTGGTAAATTCAATGGCCAGTAGTTCTTTCTGACGATAGATGTATTTTATTTATTTTTTTTTTATTAACATTGTATTTTTTATTTATATATATATATATATATATATATTTAATGTGACTCGACCCACCGGTTGAGTCGCTGCTGCCTGAGCTAAACCTCTAAGGACAACAGGCCTTGCCTTCTCGCTTGACCCGCCCCGAAATGATGATCTGGTGTCTTGGATGTGACTGGGCGGATAAGGTCCTAAAGTACACTATCTGGCCCAAGGATTTTTCTAATGCAATCCCGGGGTGCGAAGCCGGGACCTGCCACCAGCCACCTGAGGGAATAGGCTCCTAAAACTACCCCCTGACGAGACGGGGCTCCAAGACGTTGGGCCGTCAGATAGTTTAGGGCGTCAGATAAAGTACAATAGCCGATGATAAGGGACTCTGCACAGGGCATAACAATTGGCTGGGAGCTCTAACAAGGACTTTCACAGGGATGTAGGGGGCCTCTTTCGAGGTGATTTTCGAAGTGAGGGGGAGTTGAGATTGAGGGACGATACCTGCTGGCAAGCCTGAATGGGGTGCTCCATGCTAAAAGTACGTTACTAATTCGGGGATTTTATCCCATGCAGAGATTCGTGAGGCACCGGGCATGATTAAATGAGAGACTCTTATCAGCCCCAATCAGCCCCAAGGCTTTTAGAGGGTTTTGTGCTATATTGCCTATTCTAACAGGCCTGGGGACGCGCTATCTATGGCCTAAAGCGTCTCCGGCTTCGCATTAAAGTACATTGACTGGCTTCCAACCTCCATATGGCTCCCCACAGCGGCGCACTAACTATTTAAGCCAGCTGTGGCATGGCCTGAATGAGCAAAAGAAAACTAGAGAAAAGGAGAATCAACTTAAAATTTCACACCCGACTTATCCTGATACAGCCTCCACTGGTTCAGCAAGCTATTATATTGTAATATTAAGCCCTAAGTTAAGCAGGAGATGCGCGCTAAAGACACCCAAAGAGCAGCAGGAAAACAAGCAGGGGAAACTCACCAGCCGCTCGAAGCTAGGCCGCAGTCAGGTCAGGATCGGGCGCTTCGCTCGTCAGTCAGCCTCGGGCCGTGCTGCACCAGAAGTCGGAGAACAGGCGTAGATGTCGGGTGCTTGGTCCCAGTTGCAGACTTCAGCCGGAGAAGACCTCGACGACCAAATAGGGGGGGGGGGGGGAAACAGGGGCTGACCGGGAGAATACCTCGACCGGACAGGGGCCAGTCGGGGCACGGGTTTTGGGCCTGGAGAATACCTCGACAGGGGACCAAAAGGTTGGAGATTCGGAAAAACGGCTTCCGATAAATAGTGCCGATATCACGCGTCACGCGGCTGATTTGTGAGCCTGACGTCACCCGCCCTGACCTTGAGCTGCAGCTTCAATTCGATTGGCTGGAAAACTTACATGAGAGAGATAGACCATGAGTCATCGATGACTCATGGGGTGGGTGGTGATGACGCAACAAGCTCATTAATTGTGAATTTCGGTAATAATGGTCATATAAAAATATGGATTACACGATACAGACTGATGCAGGCTGGGGCACGCATAGCGATGGAGCTCAAGGAGCAGGAGAACGAAAAGATTCTGGGTGTGCGAAGCCAGGATCAATAATTTTTTACAGACTACCATTTACCGTCACCATTTTTTACTAGTTTAAGTTCCCGAAGATCTTCGAAGATTCTTCCAAGATTTTGCAAAGACCGCGCTTAGGGTTGTCCCTGGGCTGGTTGCCATTACAACCGCCGAGTGTCGACCTGCTTTTCAACACGAAGAAGACCACCGTGCTCTGCATGTTGAACGACGTCGATGCTGCATTTTCGGCCAAGGCGCTAACGGGCAGGCGACGGAACTTCTGTCAGCAGTTCGTCGAACTCGGCGGTCTGACTTTTAATGCGGCGTCGCTGAAGACTCGACTGAGCTGCCTTCCGTTCGATAAGGTCAGTCCCTGTAGTCCAAGGCCCAGCCAGACTGTCAAAGGGTAGCGTTAGTTCAGGACTGTTCTGTTCTACAACGCCGAAACCTGAACGCTGACGGAATTTCTTGAGCAACAAGTGCTACCTGCATGTGCATGCTGCACGCCGCCTTCAAAATCGGCCCCGAGTGCGAGTGTCCAACACGACACTCTATCACTGCGTCGGCTTGACCCGTCTAAGCAAACTTTTGAGCAATCGGCGACTCCAGCTTCTGTTCTGCTCTGGCCATCCGCCGAGTCGTACTCAAACCGTTTGGTGCAAACCGGAGGTGGCACTGCTCACGCTGCAGGAACCAAACATATGCGATGTCACTTGCTGACTCAGTGTCATATCGATTGCCAGCTGACTGAAGCCGGTACCCCTGATTACTGCGACGTACCCAGTACAAGGACAACTTAAGTAGCTTTAGCGTAACTTCAAGTAGTCCTTGACCATGTAACACTGCATATTCGTCATCAGAGAGTCGAGTTATATTGTTTTTGTGGTCATTTTTTGTTGGACACAATATTTAGTTAACGTAGCTCGGAAGTAAAAATATGCAGTTTCGCTCATTTAATTAGTTATAAGTTCATTTTATTTTTACATAAAATTGACACTTAATAACATTTAGGTCAGAATTTTCACTTATTTAAACTATATTTGAATGTTCAAGCTGAAGAACAGAAAAGATTTTTTGACTTCAGTCGCCTTTTGCCTAAATATTTTTTCTGTGCATGCAAGCCTCCAGGTAAGCAGTGCATTTGACTTTAGAGTCAAAGAATTTTAAAACTAGCTTACCATTTTAAAAGCGAATACACTTAAGAAGGTTATTGTCGGGTTTCCGTAGATTTGCATGGTACAACAAAGTTTAAAGTAATCTAAGCCTTTTCTGAGAATACAACAAAAGTAAAATTGATGATGTTTTTTTAATGCATAGCTTCATTTAATTTATTACTAACTTAACATATATTTGAAATACTGTACAAGCTTTCAAAGTATGTTTACCGTCAAAAACGAATTACTGTACTGCAGTTAGGCCTAAAGCCTTAAACGCGTAGAAAGATCATCGTCTCAAATACAAATAAACTGCAAGTAACAGAAATTCTCTCTATCCTGTTAGTTTTTTTATATAAATATAGTTTCTAACTATTTCTTCCATTGTTAGATAATCCAGTGTTAAGTTGATCATTTTTGTGAAACGAGCGGAAAAAAGTTGACTACTGCAATATATAGGCGCATAATTTCTAACCGGTTGCCTCTAGCTTTAGCTATTGGCTGGCCAAGTAATAAATTAAGGCAAATAGCGAAAATTATGATAACCTCTCCATCAGTTGCAAGTTCCTCCCAGTTACCTAACAGTAAGTCTAATCGATCGAAAGAAAGTATTCCCACACTAAAAATCAAGAAGGAAAAGCAAATATTTGATTCCAATCAAACTAAAAGCACAAAGATTAATGACTCAAATGGCAAACGTTTGTTTGAGCCTCAAGTAAGTTTTTAATGTTTTCTCATTTCTTTAATGTCTAAAAAAGCTAATTTCTAACCTTTCACCTAGCTAAATTGTAAAAAATAGCCTAATTTGTCTCACTTAGTAGCTGATTTTATTTTTTAATAATAAATTTAAACTTAAGAATTACTTTTAAGTTCATTTAATGCATATGACAAGTTTACCTTTAACTTCAAAGCAAAATGTACTTTTAAGTTCATTTAATGCATATGGACTATAATTTGGTTAAAAGTTAAGTTGGTAACAACTTGTTTTGAATTTTTTGTACTTTTCAGCCCAAAATGATATAAATAATATTCTTGTATAAAAAATTTGTGAATTTTACAATAGCAATATAGACTATGTTTACCCATTTACTACCTAACTGGCTACAATTGATTCTTATTTCTATACAATCTTAAAGATGCATTTTGAAAAGCAATTGCTATTAGTATTAGTATTAGAAATGCAAGCAACTCAGCTCATAAAAAATAGTATTATTTTCAGTTATATAATGGCTATCCTGGGTTTATTTTTTGAATAGGCACAGGATGCTAAATCGCATCATGTTCTTAATTTTAGGATGCAATTTCAGGGTTTGGTGGGGTGCAATTTTTTAAAAGTTCTATTTAAGAGTTCTTTTATTGTGAAGAATTGAAAAATTAGGATGCAAAATTGCATCTTATATTGAATTTCAGGATGCAATACTCAAAGTTAAGATGCTATAGTATCCCTATTGCACAAAAATTAAACCCAGTGGCTATTATACTACTTTGAAAACTACAAAAATCTATTAGCTTGAAAGCTCAAACAATTTAAAATGCAGGTTGTCACTTAAATGATTATTATCAAAATGTTTTGTCATTGATTTGATTTTTAACCTAAAAGTTTATTGCATTTTTAATGCCAAAAAATTTATTGTCACTGAAAAAAGTAATCTGTTTTTTTTGTTTAAAACTTCAGTTTCTATGATAATGTAGCATTTTGCAGTCAGTTTGAGCTTAGGAACAATCAACTTAGTCCTCTATGGCAGAATGCTACACTTAAGACAAGTTCTGCCCCTAGTCTATGGCCCAAAAGTTGGGCTGTTGAGCAAAGACAATCTTTAGAGTGGTAACTTAGTCCTTTTTCCTCGTTTTGGCTTCACTTCATTCTCATTCTCATAAAGCAATGCTTGATAACAAATGCAAACCTAAAACTCTTGGAACTTAAGAAAAAACAGTAATGTAAAGTAGAAACAAAAAAAGGGGAACACAATTAAGCCCAGACTCAGTTTGCCAGAATGTTCAGTTGGATTCAGTAACTTCAGAAAGATTCAGTAAATTGGCTGGCTGGCTAAGCAGACTGGAAGATGGCGCAGTGAGTGACAGTACCACCTGCCACATTTCACCGCAGTGACCTCCACTGTCACCTCTTTGGCAATTCTCTGCATGATTAGAATGTGCCACTAGTACAGCAGTGTCAGTGGGGGTGGGTTGTCCAGTTCCCGCTGTGACTTGGGCAATGCCAGGGTGCATTTGATTGCTGCCTTCAGGCACAATTGTGCCTCCTTAATGGGGTTTAGAAATGGCAAATAAGGCGGCAGGACTTTGATGCTCCAGTTGGCTCCAAACTGCTCCAGCAGTGCGACTCCATTGTGAAAATGGGTGCCATCCATAACAATGCAGAACTGTTCTGCTTGACCCACATCCTCGCGATTATTGACAGCCTGCACCAGCTCCTCAATAAATCTCTGAAATCTGGCCGCCGTCATTGTCTCAGAAAGGAACTTGTGGTGCACAAGGCCAAGAACTAGGGAAATGGCCAGAACTCTTGTCCACCAGGAACTGAACATGGACAGCTGAAAGTTTTGGGCCTCTGCCACCACCACGAGGGAGACAATTGTGGCGTCCAGTCACTTTGTACCAATGCTTGATTGACATCACTGTTTTGATGTTAATCTTCATTTTTCACAATATTGACCTGCTGCTCACCTCTGTCCAAGGCTTCGATGCCTAGGTTGTGCATCTCATCACTGATCTTTGTCCATGTTCTAGGTTGCGGGCCATTACCCGGCTTATCTGGGGCTGTTTCATAGCTATTGTTACTGTCTTCCTCTTCCAAGCTCATATTGTTGGTTATTTTTAGGCTAGAGAGCAATGGAAATCCTTTAGCAGACATGAGAGGACTAAGTTACTGCTCCAAAGATTAAGTCTTTGCTCAACAGCCCAACTTTTGGGCCATAGACTAGGGGCAGAACTTGTCTTGAGTGTAGCATTCTGCCATAGAGGACTAAGTCAATTGCTCCTAAGCTCAAACTGACTGCAAAATGCTATATACGTAAAGAATTAATAAGTAATTTATACAAAATCCCTTTTTAATAAAATATTTTTTTAAACTTGTAAACAAACAAATTTAGTATATAAGAATAGAAATTGGCAATAATTATATTGATTAGGGCTATGAAAGACCCATTATTAAATTTAGGTAAATTTAAAATTTATATATTTACCATAGTCTAGATCATGCTAGGCTTACAATAAGCCAAAAATTGTACAATTCCATTATTTATGCCAGGCTTATGCCAACAGAAAACAACCAAAAATATGCCTAGAGATGATTAAGTTAGGGTTTACAAAGTCACATTTGTCAATATTGATCAGTATTAATCAAATTAATACTGAAGTCAACAAAAAGGTTTGATAAATTAATATTGAATATGTTTATTGTAGATATATTAGATATATAATAAAATCAAAGTAAATTTGACAAGGATTCAATTTTTTTAATATTTATAATATGAAAATTTGTTTGGCCAATAAAGAAATTCATCACAAAAATTATGATAGTTATCATTTGATTGACAAAATCAATTGAAAAAGATTTTTTTGTCTCTTATAAAGATGGTTCAAAATGAAATTTTTGGTCACAAAATTTGATTCAAATGTCAAAAAGAACTGATTCAAATACCAATATACTGAATACAAATACAAATTTAATGAATAATGTACCTAACTTACTAATTTGTGAATTTTCATTAGTGAGTATCAAAAATAAAAAAATAAACAAGAAATAAACTTATATATTTATGTCACACTAAAAATCACAAAGAAAGATGAATAGATTCAAACATCTCTACTCTGCTGGCAAAATTTACCCTGTTAGCAAATTGTTGACCTATGTATTCAATATTTGAATAAGAAAAATTCCAATTCTGATTCAATCCAATTTTTTGGTTGATTCAATTCAAATATAAATACTCCAAATATTTGAACCATCTTTAATCTTATTTTCAACAATCAAAATTGATACAAATATAATGCTTATACCAATCAACCATAATTGAAGAATTTATACCAATATAGTCTTATACCACAACCTATTAGGGTAGATTTATGCTGGACCTTATGCTAGCCCAATCAAAGAAACCAAATTTACTCTGGAAAATCCTAGTGTTAGTAATGTCTTCTTGACTATGGTATATTAATAATGATAAAAAGTTAATTATAAAATGCCAAAATGGTTCAATAATATTACATATTGTTAAGTTGATTTTTTCTTGCAAAGAAACTTTTAATGGGCATTAAGTGCAGTCATTATATTAGATTAAGTGCAGTATAGTAATACTATTCTTTTGATTTGGAACAAAGATTTTCCAATGTAACTTGACAAAGTAATTGGCATCCTATTATACGAGTATCTCTAATAGGCCTATTATTAAAATCTTGCATGTAATTATGCTTTTGCAATACCTATTTGTTTTTTCTAGTACTGTTAATAAAAAGTAAAATCTTTTGTTAATAAAACAGTTGCAAATTGAGCTATAGGGGCTCATATCTATAGTGCAAAAACAAGCTAGAAAATAGAAGTCAAGGCCCTATGTTAATAGTGCAAGCCAGAAGTATTTGTATGATAAATTAAATTGAAGTAAGGCTAGGCAAATTGTGATAATTTATATATGATGCATAAAAAGAGAGGACCTAATTTTGAGTAAAGTTTAACCAATCTTCTATTCCTATTATTTTTGTAAACTAAATCAATTAGACCTAGTTGCAGGCAGTATTCATTTAAATTCATTTATTCTTGGTTTGGTACAAGTATATAAAAAGCAAAAATTATTGATCGCATGTAGAAAGTAATAAATTATTTTGATATTCGGGCATTTAACAAAAACAGACTAAAACGAATTTTAGCAACTGCTTCTAAACTAATCATGTGAGTTAAGGTCGAACTGAAGTAACAAAAATTGTTTAGTCTTGTTTTTTTGTTTTTTTCAAAAATTTTTAATGTTGCTTTAAAATATATCAAGTGAAATTTATTAGGCAACACAACTAATCATTCCATAAAGTTATTTTTTCTTGTATTAATTTTTTTTGAAATACCCAAATAGTTTTGTTTCCAGTTTTCCTGTGTTCTTTAACTGTTTGAAGTTTCCTTAAAAAGTTTTGCGACTGTTCTGTTTTGATTTTGATTGTTTTGTAAAATATCTTAGTTCTATATTTGGATTGTTTCCTACGCTCATTTGTTGCAATCAAAATACATAAAGTTTATTGATTTTCCCTTAACAGCAGTCATCTGGTGACGATTTACTCTCAGATCGGAAATTTCGTCGCAAGAACAGTCGTCCACAGAAAGTGACGATGATTGCTGATCAGCATCAGCAGTCCCAAATCTGCCAAAGACAGTCTGATTGTCCGCCTCAACAGCAATTCGAGCAATTAGACCAGGACTCTGCTCTGATTGTAGCGCACGATTTGCCAAGCAATACTGACACCGATCCTTTTGCATCTCTTGTTATAGATGCTTCAGATTCTGCTAACGTTGCCACTCGAACCCGCGATCTTGGTCAGTGTGCGACATGTGGCTCGCCTTTATCTAGTGTCAGAAACAATCGCAATGGTCAGTCGCCTGATGCATGTGGATTTATTGTTTTGTGCATTGATTGTACTTGTGATAAGATCAGCTTGCTGCTTGAGGAAAGTGAGAGTTGTGACCGCAATATTGAGGGTGCTGGGGCAAACGCTCCTGGAGGCAGTGGAACCAATGATGTGTCTGCCCCTGCATCCGTCTATCTCTGTCGCTTATGCAAGCCACCAGTGCTTTTTGCTACATCAAAAGACTTTCTAGAGCACTACATGTGCGAGCACGAACAAGTAACTCCCAAGCTAGAGGCAACAACGCCAGCTGATGACGAGCTTGATAACGATGCTGCTTTGGCTACGGCTGCAGAAGCTTTTCGTTGCAGCCACTGCAGTCTAGGATTTCGTTCGGAGGATGATGTTGAACAGCACGAGCGATTTCACCTTGAGTGCGAATTCGATTCCAATCAGCTTAGGTGCTATTACTGCTGCAAAGAGTTTACAGAGCTAGACGCACTGAATGCTCATCAAAGGGCTCACAGTACGGAACGACCGCATCAATGTACAGTTTGCGATCGTAGCTTCAGTTTTTCTTGCACTCTTCAGCGGCATATGCTTGTTCACCAGGCGTTTCATAGCACCTATACGTGTCACTACTGTGACCAGATATTTTCCGATGCTGGTCAGCTGGATAGACACTTCGACGTTTGTGAACGAAATTTGGATGATGCGACAGGAATTTCCCCATCTGACGGTAAGAAGCTGTACAGTTTTTAGTTTTCCATGCGTGTCAGTCACCAATGTCTGTTTCGTGATTGTTAAGAACAGATATTATTTATAAGTTATGTATAGCATAATTTAGGTAATTTTTGGTCAATCAGTTTAAATTTTGCGATGTAGAACAAAATTATACAAAATCTTTTAATTTTTTAATGCATCCAGGTTCAAAAGCTGGTGCATCCAGCCGTTTTTTGCCGTACAGCCACACTTGCTCAACTTGTGGTAAATCCTTCCGCCTTGCTTGGCGCTACAAACTTCACATGCGAGCTGCCTGCAACACAGCTGACAAGTATAATGCTGACTCAGATCGCACTTGCAGTATCTGCAAGAAAATGTTTGCCAATCCCATGAATCTTCATCGTCATGAGCTTATACATGCCGGAATTCGCAACTACCAATGCAAGCTGTGTGGCAAAGCGTTTGTGCAGAAAACCCAACTGGAAACGCACATGAACATACACAACGGCATTAAGCCATTTCAGTGCGAGGTGTGCAATAAAAATTTTACAGATCGATCTACTTTTCACAAGCACAAAAAAATCCATGGCAAGCCAAAATCATTTCCGTGCGCTGTGTGCGGTAAGGTTTTTAATCAAGCTGGATATTTAAAGCTGCATGCTAAAGTCCATGGATCTGGCGATGGCGGAGGCGTAGGCGGTGTGTCCTCGCAGATGCCTCTGCCGTCTATTCAGTCTGCGGAGTTTGCTGTGGCACCAACTGCCTCTGTTGCGTCAGCTGCGGCTACCACTGCTACCGCACCCTCGGGCCTCACCTATTGCAACATGGATCAAATATGAAATTTGATATGCCGACTGTATAAGTTTAACGTTAAAATATTTGACTTGGCTTAAACCTCTTGAATATGAGGTTTTAATGTTTCTTTTAGATCGATGCAAATTGGTAAAGTTTACTGTTACCGATTATTGTTAAAGGATTAGCAAATTATAAATGTTTGCCACTTGGTATTTAATAGTTTATCATATTTCATTTCTTTGTTCCTGTGTGATTACTTTAATTTTCATGGCGTTATTCCTATACTTACCGCATCAATAATAAATTACTTGGCTAAACTTTCCTTGGCTTAAAATTTGATGTTGATTTTGACACTAGGATCTCAAAATTGTACTGCCATTTTCCAAATCGCTATGCATAAAGAACTTATACCGAGGTTTATGGTAGATAAGTGTTTTTTTCTTTAAGTCAGGTAGCTAAAGCAAAATAAACAAGCATATAATGGCATCTTTGATGTATATGCATGTAGACAAAAGCAAGCACGGGAAATTTTTTAGTTGTACTGTATTTTATTTTAAGATGTATCAATCTTAAGTAATTTTTAAGCCATGTTAGATGTGTAGCAAATTATTGCCATAAATTGATTTTACGAGCCTTAAATACCTTTTCTCTTTCGAATCAGCTCTAATAGATTATTATGAACACAAGCATACAGAAGCTGTCTGACTTAACTTTAACTTGTAGGCTTTAGCTCCTGTATCAAAGTGTTCGCTAGTACGTTTTTGACTGTTGTACATTTTTTAAATATACGGATTAAACTTTTTTCTAATGCTTAGTATTGCTACATTTTTGCTTGTAAGTCTGTGTATTGTTTTGACGGCTCTTGTGGTAATTAATGATTGGCTTTCATTCCCACCACCAGACTGTTTTTCATCGGTAAATTTATTGAACTCTAATTCGCTTAAACGGACCACCCTTTTGACAGTTTTTGTGTTGAGAATTTAGTCTAAAGGTTTTTCGTATTATTGTACTTGATTCACATTTTGTATTAATACTGATTTTCATTGAACTGAAAAGTGACTGCATCAAACCAACTTGTCTTTGTTATAATATTCCATTAATATTATGCGTACCTTGCTCTGCAGTAGAAGAAACTACTGCTTCTTACTACTGTAGAAGAAACTGTTTTAAAATAGCAGTGCATCTAAGGTTATTACTGTTTCCTTGCCGTAGGAGATCTCTACTCTATACTTTTTACTGAACAGTACTCTAAAAATTAATAATTAAGTTTTTTGGTCGTAAGAGTCGAGAGAGATGCGGCTAGTTGTTAAGCATTTTAGAACGCAGACATGCAATTTCCTTTTCGTTAATCTTTTGTCTATTTGTTACCTATACCTACATAGCGATTTCGGTCATATTGGACTTCGAATATAAAATGCTTACAATACTATTAAGTCCACATAGTTTATATTTATTTTGTTTGTTTTATAACAAGCAAACAATCTGTTTATTTGGTACGCCTTTTGTAATCAAATGAACTTGCATCATCTTAATGAACCAATAGTTAGTTAAGATTATTAATACTGAAGATCGTGGTTCAAGGCTTGTACTGGATTTTATTTTGAAGTAGGTGCGAGATTAATTGCTAAGCAAAAATATTTGGCTTAGAAATAAAATTCTGTACAGATAATATTTTTAGGGTCACAGAATTTTTTCACATGAAAAAAATATTTATGCAATTAAACCAAGACTAAAAAATTACGGTATGTATCTCTGTTTGATTAGAAAAGTGACTTATGATCTGATTTATTAGCTAGCAGCAAAACTATTCTTAAGGATGACTTATGCGATTTAAAATTCCTGTAGATTTCATTTTGATTGTCGCAGCCTATGCTTAGATTTCTTTGATATATGAGTACTTTTTTTCCGGCTGTCGTTTGCGTTAATCAAGTTTTATTTCTATGTTTTTGCTTCTCTATTCTGAGTTTTTTTATTAACAATGAACTTTTTTTGTACTCTTTGTTTCCCGATTCGTGTAATAAAATGCATCTACAGCCTTGTCAGGCGGTCCCTAATAAGTACATTGTTTAAGGCAGTGCGCAAGATTATCATTATATTATTATATCCGTTTCTGTGCGCCTATGTTGTATTGCACTTGTTGATGTTCAATAATAATATGCATAGCAGAATAGCTGACTTTGAAAGAGAATTTTAGTGTCAGCAAAAATGCGCTTTTTCGTTTTTTACGGAAAATGTATACTTGCATTATTATTGGGACCTTATTAAGTAGGATATATATCCTCAGGTGTTCAGGAAAAGCCCCAGTAGTGCAGAAATTCTTGTCGAACTTAGAAGTATGTGATAAAATTAAAACAAGCTAAGCTTGTTTGTGTTTGTGTCTATCACTTATATCTCATAGGGTTCTAATTGGCTTTTCCCTTGATCAGTTATTTTATTTAATTCTCTTTTTTGAATATATGTTTCTTTTCTTCTGCTTTGATTGGCTCAGCTGCCCCTACCTTTCCTATCTTTCCCACTATCTCTCTTTAACTTGTCTGATTTAATTATTAATTTACTGTGTGCTGGCTATCTTGTCTGTATGTCCCCCTTCTTTACCCTTTTCACTTATCAAATCATCGTTTGTTGATTCCACTGCAGTTTTTCATGCAGCAACTAAATTATCTGCGATCAGGTACAATTAATCGTTTCAAAGACTATTAAGTTCCTAAAAATTCTAGCAGGTCTCAGTAGTAGAAAGAAAACGTATTTATGCTCTGTTAAGCTAGAAGGCAACTATTTCATCGCACAAGGTTTAGTTTGCCAATGCTAGAAATTCGGGTTAATCCTCTGAATTGGGTACCTTCTGGCGTGTAATTTGGTACTAGAAAACATTTGATACTTTGCGCCTTTCTCGTCAAGCTGTAAGTAGTTGCTACTTGTATAGCTAATCAATCTAAAAATATGATAAAATATCACAATGGCCTTTAAATAGCCCGTATTGTTCCAGTACGTGCCACAGACCGAAATCCGAAAGCAACACTAATCAAGTATGCGGCGTCAGTCAAATGTCAACTATCATCCGCAAAGGTTTGTTCAGCATCGCAACCAGTCTCAGGATATTCTCGGTCGATGCAGTGGCGATGGCGTAGCCAGCGGCCAGCAAGTTGACGCCTGGCCTCACGCTCGGTCAGGGCATCGTCTGCTAGCTGGAACGCACAATCTGTGGCTAATTGGCGGCTTTCATCCGGCCGACAACGATGCCAGTGGCCTCCTGTTTGAGGAAGTGTGGCAGTATAATATCGCCAGTGGCCAGTGGCGTCTGCTAGTGACTACCGGAAGCATGCCCGCAGAGCTGGCGTCCCACGCGGCTGTGTTGGATCCGCCCTATCTGCTTGTTCATGGCGGCACTGCCACTCCGTTTGGAATCCGTAGGAGTCGCCGATTGCACCGTCTTTGCCTTCGAAGCTTGCAGTGGTCAGAGGTGGCCCTCACTTATGATAGTGGGCCTGAGGGGCGTCCTAGAAAGGTAGGCTCACTGTTTTATCTTTTAAGGAAACTTTTTTTATCCCTTCTTTTAGCGTTTATATTTTCAGGATATATATATCATTTTAAATGCTTGCACAGTCCATTGGTTTTTCTAACATTTTCAACAATTATTATGCAGGTTTACGGCCATTCGTTCACGCTAGTAAAGAAAACAGACGGCAGCCGAGTGATTTACCAATTCGGTGGAACCACCGGTCACGTTTATAGCAACTCCATACACGCGCTTGACACGGAGACTTGGCATTGGCAGTCTCTGAACGCGCATGCGGCGCTGCCAGCAATTGCCGATGATGATCTCGACGTCGACGCCAATCACGGCTGCCCGCCAAGCCCGCGATACAGACACGAGACCGTGTTCTGGCGTGGTCGCCTGTTGGTGATTGGGGGTGGAACTTCGCTATCCGTGTGCCGCGTTGACCGTTTGGCCGTGTTCTGCCCCGAGTCTCGCGTATGGTCTTGGATGTTGACACGCGGCGCAGTCGATAATTGCGTGCCGCAGGCGCGGCGGTGCCACGCGTGCTTACTGCATGACGACTGGCTCATGTTGTCTGGCGGCTGCACGGAGGACAACACGCCATTGGGCGATGTTTGGTATTTGCACCTACCAACCGCCATCTGGCACCGATCCCCGTGCGGTTTGCCTCGGCCCTGCTACTTTCACGCTGCAGCGGTTACCCCCGCCGGTCAGGCGTTTATTTTTGGCGGCGTTGTGTCTGATAGGTCTGGCAGACCCAGTCGGTCCGACTCTCTATACAGTTGCTGGTTCCCTGGCGCGCCGGGTCGTCTGGAAGCCTTGTGCCTTCGGCTAATTGTGCCCCGCGCCGTGACCTGGCTGCGACGACGGGGTCTTACGGCTCAGCGCCATAGCTTAAGACAGAAGCTCATGCAGCTCGGCATCCAGCCCGATCTTGTGCTGGACTCTTTAGCTCAGCCAGCCTTCCCATTGCCGCCGCCTCCTATTTCGCTGCCCACTGGGGAGCAGGCTCTCGCTGCCTGGCAACGACGCCAAGAACAGCGACCAAGCCCACCTGCCTGATACAGGCTTTATGACACTTGGTGTTGTTTTGGATTTTATTCCGTTTTTGGTCTTTCTTTATTAAGCCAGACGTCAGAGACCTTCAGTCATTAAGAGTTGATCTAGGCTTGGAACTTGCCGCTTTAGTATACATAATATCTAACTCTCAGGGAAAATTAGGACTAAATTGCTAGAATGCGTGACTTTATTTGCATGCAAACGTCTGAAGAGTGATTTAAGTTACTTAGAGTGCCTTTTTAAATTTTGAATGAATTCAAATAATTCAAGTAAATTCAGCCCACTAATCCCAGCCCTTTTCATTAAACTCAACATCTTGGTATTTTACTGCTTACATTTTTATTGCTTGGTTGATATCTTTATTATTATTGGCGAAATTTTAGCACGATTTTCTGTATTGAACTTATGCATGCCATGCATTGCGACGCTGGTTTTGGTTTTCCGCTGCCATAAAATAATTTAAATGACAATGAAATCGATTCCATTAAGGGTGTCAGTTTCTTTTAGATTCTTGACTCGCTGCTTTAAATTTGCAAACTTGGTCAAATTTGCAAATTTGGTCTATGTAAACTTCCTCAATATGTATTGTGCCGGAAACCTATGCCCAAGCAAAAACCAAATGTTGTAGCAAAAATTCATTATTATGGAAAATTATTTATGGATGCATCCATTATTCTTTCACCTGAATTCTATATTTCGCACTAAAGTCAACTCAATTTTTTTAATCTAGTATTTAAAAATACAGTAAGATAGTCCGTATGCAGAAATTAAATCTTTCACGCGCATGTTCGATTTCATTTCTTTATGATTTATCAAGAAGTTTCCAATAGTCCTTGTCAGCTCATGGTTAGAATTTTTGTACAAGTGTTTTGTACGAATAGAAAGATAGTGGGCTATCTTTACTCTCCTTGAATATTTAGTTATTTTTAATCTTCTAAACTTAGTTAAGCTCCTTGTCACTATATAAAGCGAAATTAAAATTAGCAATCTAAAGTATTTTTATGCATTTTCTAGAATGTTTTGGGCTTAATATCGCCAAAATATGGTATTCCGATGTCGCATTCTTCACCATATCAATCCCCATTCCTACCGTCGCATTTCCAGCCCTAGCAACTGCCTATCAAACCTTCAGCATGGGCTTCTACTCCATTCTTAAAAAGTTGAAGGAGAAGGAGAAAGAGGTTCGCATTCTCATCCTGGGGCTGGACAACGCTGGTAAGACTACGCTGGTAAAAAAGTTCAACGGCGATGACATCGACGAGGTTTCGCCAACGCTGGGCTTTTCTATTAAGACTCTGGAGCACCGCGGCTTCCGTCTCAACGTGTGGGACGTCGGCGGTCAGAAGTCGCTCCGGTCCTATTGGCGAAATTATTTTGAGGCCACAGACGGCCTGGTGTGGGTTGTTGACAGTGCAGATCAGCGGCGACTGTCCGACTGCAAACAGGTACCATGGTGCAAACAGGCTGGATTTCAGTACATTGAACTCGATGCTTGCTGCATTGTTCTGCACTCTCATTGTAGGAGTTCGGGCAGCTTCTAGTTGAAGAGCGTCTAGCCGGTGCCAGCCTGTTGGTATTCGCTAACAAGCAGGACCTACCCGGTGCGCTTGACGCCGACCAGATTTCCGCTGCCCTCGAGTTGGATGCTGTAAAGACGCATCATAGCCGTATATTTGGTTGTTCAGCCGTCACGGGTCTAAATCTCCTTGAAGGCATTGACTGGCTTATCGATGATATTGCTTCCAGGGTGTTTTCTGCTGACTAATTTTTGTTAGTTTTCTTTTCTAATTTTATTTTACTGGTCTTATGCTGAAAGACTACACTAATTCAAGCAGAACAGTCGCAATCTGTGGCTTTTTTAACCGAAGGCGAGGACACAAGTTTCTTAAATGGGGCGTGCCGAAAAAATACAACCGAGACCCTAAATCCCAAAAACAAGTCTAGGATTATTGGCTGAGCCTCGGAGAGGCCGTAGGTCTTTGCGCGCCGATGTCCACTAATCTCGGTTTGTGTAATTTTTTTAATCCATGTAAAAGCCATGGATTATTTTTTTTATGTATTATTAATTTTAATACATCCTCTTATTAATCACTAATAGTATAATTATATTTTCCGATGCGTAAAGAAATGTTTCTTAGATTTTTATAACTCGCATAAAAAATAGCAAAAAGTGAAAAAAACTGCGCACATGAATTTCTTTAAAATATTTACCATAATTGATTTATGTTTAAGTCAGCTAGCCTAAGACTTAAAAATGACCTTTTAACTTCACTTACCTCATTGGGTAGATTAGCAACAACAGAAAATGCAGTATAATGTCTGTACTGTATATAAACTTATGCAAGTAATTGATATTGTCGAGTGAAAACTGTCTTCGATAAAAAATCTTTCGTATATTGGTAATCCACACTTTAAAACTGAATTAACTTTTAATCCGTTTATAATAATCACGTCTATAATCCGTTTGATGATTTTAGACGTGACTGTTCTGCGTTAGTGGCTTCTCAATTCAAGTAAGAAAAAACAAGTAATTTCATAGCTTTCTATCAAAATATACTCCCCTTTTGCACTTGGGTATTGCGAATGATGTTAACCAAAACTATACTACACCATTGAGTTTCGTAATGAGAAAAGCTTGTGTAACTGATCAATGTTTATAGCAGACTATAATCGCATAAAATTGTTTGTTCATTCGGCTAACTCGTCCACTCTTCGTTTTTGCTTTTTAGGCTTTTGAGTGTCAGCTTCTACGCGAGAGTTAGGCAGGTAATTTCTGCTGTATAAAGTTGCAAACTAAACAATGTACTTCTATGTCAATAAGCCAAGATAATGTGATGCCTTTGTCTATACTACACCATTGAGTTTTTGTTATGAGAAAAGCTTGTGTAACTGATTATTATTCTTAGCGGACTATGTAATGGCAAAAAAATTGCTTTCGGCTAACTACTTCCACTCTTCATTTTTGCTTTTTTAGGCTTTTTAGTGTCTATTTTTGGATGAATTTAGCAGGTAATTTTTTTATAACTGTATTTATGCTTGCACACTTTTTTCAAAACCAAAAAGCCAAGATAATGTGATGCCTTTGTCTATACTACACCATTGAGTTTTGTAAGTGAGAAAGCTTGTATTTTATCTGATGCTCGGTTAGTGGATTGTATATTAATTAGTGAATTCTCGTGCTGCTGACTGACGTATTCTGATACTGTTTCCATTTTAGGCATTTTATGGTCTCTCTATTGGACTCAAATTTGCTCTGCCGCCAATCAGGTGAAGTTTTTAATTTGTGCGCAATTTCTCATTATTAGATCGATTTAGTACTCTAAATTGTCTGTAAATTTTCTGACTCCTGCTTAAGTGATCATCTTATTTTTAACACTCAATCCGATTCAGTCTTTTGGGTCCTATAGTAGTCTGGTTGCTTTTGTTCATCAATACAATATGATGCTACTAGTCTATACTACACCGTTGATTATTAGTTCTGAGAAAAAAACAAATTGTAATCTGATATTTTTTCAGCACTTCTGCTACAGCGAGCACAAAAATATTTATTTACTAAAAATTTTTTATTCCTTTTTCTCATTTTAGCCGATTCGGCGCCTACTTCATCACTATTAGACAGCTGATCTAGTTGAGCTGGTCACCATATTTTGGTCCATTTCAGCCGTGAAAACAAATGTTATACGAGGTCAGAAGGCTATGACTTGATAGTCGTAGATTAATTTTTTGCTGTCTTAACTAACAACTAGCAGGTGACTTAGTTGATACTACTCGTGCCTTCTTGGTAAATAGTACTGGAATTAATATCGCATTTGTAAACAAACTATTACTATTTCATCCACAACTGTACAGCATTCACTCTTTGAGCTATAAAATAAATCACGCAAATAAGCTGTTTTGCTGCAGAGCTGCGATTGGTAGCTGCTTGAAATATTGGCTTGTCATTTACTGTTTACTTAGCGCTGGTCTACTATGAAGCTATGAATTGTCACTATTATTCGATTTAATAGTTCCGCCCTATGGACTCCATAAACTACATTTGATAATATAAACAGCCAAATTTTTAAAGCATGACGAACGCATACTTCAGCCGGACATAGCATTGCATGGAACTGACGGTTTGGCCTGGCCGTTGGGACTCGGCTTCAATTGACCCTGGCTGCTTAGCCGCTCTCGCCTATGTTCGCTTTTCCGGAGCGCCCGTTCAGATCCGGGTCCACCAGCGGCCCACTTTGGCCGCCTCAGTTGCAACATCGCCGCGTCGCTTGTCGGAGCTGCCGCGCCTGCGCCACGCTGGAAATTCTATCAGCGGCGGCGTCAACTTGGAGCAACTGTTTGCCTACTTGCGCAAAGAGAACTACGGAGTGGAGTACGAGTTCAGCGAGGATCAGCTGGTCCGCATGACTGCACTGATGCGCTCTACGCGAGCTCGACTGGCGCCGGCAATAGCGCAGCTCTGGTGGCTCGAATCGCGGATTTACACTCGAATTACTCGGCCGGCATTTGCAGAGGCTGTCGGCTTGCCGGCTTCCCTAGTATACCCCGTGTACCGGCATCACGCCACTCGTAACCAGCTCCTAGCCGGCTTTGGCTACGACCCAGCGCGTGTTAGCGAGGAGGCTCTGCTAGAGCAGGTCCGTGATCTCATTTTTCAGCGTTCAGATAAATTTTTTAACATTGCAACCTGTACGAACCAGGTTGAAGTTTTGCCTTTTTCTATCCTACGCTAAATTGTTCCATTCTGGCCTCTGTAGGTGACTGCAAACGGCGTTGATTGCATTGAACAGCTGTCCCAGGTGCTTGGTCGCGGCCAGTTTTTTGTGTCAGACTCGGGACCCTGCTGTCTTGACGCCATGGTTTTTGGCTATCTGTGGCCCCTGCTGAAGGCGCCACTCTCGCAATCCGGCCTCAGCAGCGACCAAGTTCCTGCTTTACTGCGCAAACTGCGACAAAGCCGCAACCTCGTCGAGTTTTGTCAGCGCATTCAGTGCGCCTACTTCCCCGAGCTATCGTCGACTGTTGGCTCCTCCGCTGCTGCTGGCGATGAATCTTCTGGAAAGAGCTCCGGTGCATCCGCTGACGGAGCAGTGCTGTGGAATGCTGGTCTTTTCCTTGCTGTCACTAGTGTTGTGTTTGGCATTTATGCCTGGCAGTCTGGCTGGATTGTTGTTCAGCCATGAGCTATTTTTAGCTGGGGTTATTTGCTTCGTCTCCATTTGTTTTAGAGCTAGGCATTGATTGACAGATTTGTCAAAATAAGGGGTCATATATATTGGAGTTTATAATCAGCCTTGTAGCTAAGCATATTAGCTAAGCATAGTTTGTAGTTAATTAATCTAATGTAGACCCGTAAATAAGTTTAATTCGAACTCTACCCACTAGTAGTATCAAGTTATAGACAACTGAGGTGGTTGCTAGTCTCGCCAACTGGAAAGTGTCCTTGCTAATATCGTACTAAAATATAGCAAGTGGTTTATGCAGCGGCTTGTAGTTTGATCAGCGGCTTGTTACTACGTTAGTTGTTTCAGGCAGGTGCGGCTGAGAGCGGTAAACAAGTTTTAAGAGCCAACCCGTTCTAAGACAAATTATGCTCATTTACATTCTTAGATGTTTAAGAAATTACAAGTCTTGTTTTTCTTCTGCTTACCAACTTTTAACACTATGATTGCAATTAAAGGAAGCAAAACAGTTTTAGTAACTTTGGATTGAGTGTCTATTAGGGGTTTTATATTTTTTCATGTTTGCTTTTGTATCTGTCCAATAAAATATATAAATAATTTTGTTGATAAAAATATTTTCATTTATTATATTTTGTGAATTTAATGATAAGTTAAGTGCATCTTATGGAAATGTATTGGTAAACCTCCTTAGTGAAATTGTTGATGGGAGTAAATAAATCCTTAATCCTATATAGCTGAAACACCCTTGAGCTAGTTGTATGTCTTTCCAAATAAAAAAATCATAAAAATCTGAAGGGCACATCTTAAGCGATCTGATAATTACCCAGCCTGGTAGAAATGAAGGAAGGATTTATTTTTTGGAGTCGCCGTAAAAATCAGACTATAATTCTTTAAGCGGTCCTGATATCATTTTCGTCCGTTTAAAGCTATTAAATTGACACCTGTACATTGCAAAACTTAATATGCTAGTAGACAATATTTTAGGTTTATTTGCTTGATTTTTTCACTGATTACTGTTGCAGAGTATCTCCCGATGCACCTGATCCCGCTTGACTCGGCTAGCCTTCAGGAGGCCATAGCCACGCAGTCCCAGGGCCATCTGGTTGTTATTATGTTCAGCGCCTCTTGGTGTCAGCCCTGCAACCGGGCCAAGCCCCTGGTCAACGTCATGGCATCCTGCCTGTCCGACGTGTCCTTCGGCGTCCTCGTGTCAGATGAAAGTCCTGCTAACGAAGCTTGCGCCATGTCGTTCGACGTCAACACCTTCCCCACGATAATCCTCTTTCTTGATGGTCAGGAGGTAATAATAATATTAGGACGAAATGTGATGCCAGGCTGATAGCTTTCCAGCGCTCAGATCTGTTTTATTGGGGAAAGCTCTGCTAATATTTTGACAGGTGTGGCGTCAGCGTGGCTTTAACCAGTTGGAGCTGATCAACCGCATCCAGCAGCTGAGGCCTCAGCTTGATGACTGCGTTGCCGCTTTGCTTGAGAACGAGCCCGGCCTGGCGAGATCTACCGCCAACATTCTGCTGCGCATTGCTGACAATATCCTGTCGCATCCGCTTGAGGAGAAGTATCGCCGCCTGAAAGTGTCCAGCAACACTGTCTCGGAGAAGCTGCTCCCAGTGTCTGGCGGCATCGAGTGCCTGTTTGCCATGGGCTTTACGGATGATGCCGGCGCCAATAATAACGGCGAGTTCTTCGAGCTGGCTCCCGGGCCGCTGGTTCGCGTTGCCAAGATACGCAACCAGCTGGTGCGGGTTGTCACCGATTCGCGCCATCTACCCAGCATCTATGTTAACATGATCCCAGCACTAGCCTCGCCGAGGGCCACCAACCATCAGCTAGTGTTTAGCCTCATGTCTCACCTTAGCGGCATGCCAAAGTACGAGGATCCCGGCCTGCAGGTAATTTTTTTCTGACAATTGTTTAGCATTAGAGGGAATTGTTAAATTACCGAGCTTCATAGCTTATCGTGGAGTTTCTAAATTTATTCGGCAATCTTCGCTCTGTTCTATGCAATTTCCATCGTTTTTCATTTCATGCTGTCTATAGTTGGTATCCATATTCACTCGCACTGGATACTATGCAAATGCATAGTGCAATTGATAAATTTTATAACGTAGATCGCAAAATGCGGAATGCAGTCTTTTGGCTTCTAATGGCCTGTTATTTTTATCGTTCTCTTACAATGGCAAGATATGCTTGCTGACCTTGAGTATCCCATGGCCGGGACCCTACTGTCACGCTTGCTCTGCCTAGGTGTGCGCATCATCATTGTCTCCAGTCAGACCAAAACACAAATCACTAAGTACTCTAGCCGGTCCTTGAATACTTTGCCTCTGCTCTACTATTAAATAAATCTTTTTCCCATTCTATTTTACCTTCTAGTCTCGAGCGCGTGAATGCATCCCATTGAAGCGGCTGGAGGAGGCAGCCAGGGCCCGAGTTCGTCAGCAGCTGGCGCTGAGCAGTAGTGAAGTAGGCAGCCAAGGCCAATTGTTGACTGAGGTGCAAGTCCCGGCAGCAGAGCGAGATTCTCTTCTGTGCGAATTAACAGCGTGGTTCAAGGTAGGAATCCGGGTATTTAAGTACCAGTAGTCTTTGTTTTTGGCTTAAAGTTGCTCATAATCTGATGGAATGCGGCGCAGACCCATGGCCAAACATTGCACCCAACCGCAGAATGAATTCTTCAAGTGGACCAACAGTCCGAAGTGCAGCGTGTGCGGCCAAGAATGCCAGTCCAGCAACAATGCCAACTTGCCCCCTAACGAAGAGGAACGCCGCTACGGCGCTATTCGAGTTGAATCTCACTACTGTCATCGCTGCCAACGTGTGGAACGGTTCCCGCGCTACAATCATCCGGAGAAATTGTTGCAGACTCGGAACGGCCGCTGCGGCGAATGGGCTAACTGCTTCTATCTGCTGTGCCGGGCTCTGAGTTTCGATACTCGCTTCGTGTATGACGTCACCGACCACGTGTGGGTCGAAGTGTTCAGTGAGCTGGAGCAGCGCTGGCTGCACGTTGACCCGTGCGAGAATCTTATCGATGTCCCGCTTGTCTATGAAAATGGCTGGAAGAAGTCGCTCACCTTCGTGTTCGCAATGTCCCACGAGGAGCTAGTTGATGTTTCCTGGCGCTATTCGTCTAAACACAAGCAGCTATTGGCCAGGCGGGCTGTAAACGAGATCTGGCTGGGCCAGGTTGTTGATTGTCTCGAGCGCACCCTTCAGGTTAGCTGGTGTGCTGGTTTGCTTCTAACTGCTTAAACTTGATTTTTGCTTTGCGCATATTGCAATTTGATTATCGCACGCACAAAACCAGGACGATTATCTGCACATGGGTGCGGAACGCAAGCGTCTCCTGCGCCTTCGTCGCGTCCACGAAATTGTTGAATTCCTCACTCCGCGTCAAGCATCGGCCCATGCCAACTCAGCCGAGTCGCAGGGCCGCCAGAGCGGCTCCCTTGTCTGGCGACTCAGCCGTGGCGAAGCCACAAATACTGACTTGGCGCCGAGTGGCGAGTTCAAATTCAAGCCAACTGAATCTGAGGCTTCCGCCAGCAAAATCTACGTCACTTACGATCCCGTAGTTGATAGCTATCGGCGCGGGGCCGGCGGCGATCCCATTCGCGGTTGGCGCACCTGTCTGAACCGGTGCAGTCAGTTGGCACTGAAGCGCGAGTCTGATTGGCGCATGGTCTACCTGAGTCGGCCCGAGGGCTGTCCAGCTGCAACTGACGGTGAGGCTTCTTGGCTGGTGGACCTTGCGGGCACCGAATTCAGCGTTGGACGAATCAGCATTAGCGCAGAGGCTACTATATTCGATGAATCGGCTGGCGTTCGGTGGGAAGTGCACTTGGATGGCAACCGGGTGACCGGGTCCAGCTCCGGGCGATTCTCTTTCGAAGCTGCGGGTGACGGCGCCAAATCTGTGCGCGTCACTGCTCGGCTTACTGGCGGCCAGGGCAGCTTGGCCTGGCAGAAATGTCAGCTGTTTCGGCGTTCGCTGGACGGGTATGGCAGTGTCCGCTGTGAATGACAGCTTTGCTTTGCTTGCAGTATATTTATATATTGTTCTTTATCATCTATACAGATCTGACAGCTCGCCATTTGAGTTGTTGGTGGAGCTGAAACCCAACTCTGCTACAGCCAAACCTACTGATCAATCTGCCCAATCGGCCAAAGCTTCAGAAGCTTCAGCTGCGTCAACGAACGCAGCTGACAGCCCGTCAGCTTTGTCTTTATCCTCTGTAACAGCAGACTGCTTGCCACAAGCGGTTTCTAGTCAGCGCAATGAGCAGAAATCATTGGAGTCTGGTGTGGATGGCCGTGGCGACAGTGGCAGCGGCTACATTATCATACCCACGGAGCGTGAATTGGCTAGCGGCCATCTAGCCCTAACCTACGACATTTTCAGCGACAAGTACACACGGTCCAGCGATGGCCATTCGGCTAGCATTGGCTGGCGTGGCTGCGCCTGCGCTGTCAGCAATTTGCGCCGCGTTGTTGAAGACAATCCCGGTTGTCCCGGGCGAAAGGTGAGGCACTCAAGGCATTTTTTATTTGTATTGCAAAATTCGGATTCGGATTCCTTAACAACCGCCGAATTGGACCTACTGTAGGTTGCTTACCTCTGCCGGGAGAGCGGCGGGCCTGGCATCACTGGCAGCATTGAATGGCGCGTCGATCTTTCGGCGCTAGGCGGTGCCTACCGACTGGCCAACCTGCGATTAATGCTGTCCCTGGCGGCCAATCATAGCGGAGTGGTGGCTGAGACCTGCCTGTCCAGCGACACTGGCGCCTGCGTCACTGTTCAGGAGAGCTTCTACTCTGGCCAAGTGGCCAATGGGGCCCGCTGGCTATCGGTGAAGGCGCAGATCAGACAGCTGCCCATGGAAGCTGGAGTGGAACCTACCTGGGGCCAGCTCTTTCGCGTTGCCGACTCCAACTGCCCGTTATTGCCACTGTCAATGGCTCTGGATATCGTTAAGCTGTAGGTCTGACTGCTACTCCCCACTCGTCCTCTGTGATTCGTAACTTTAATTGCTTGCTATGTGTAACTGCATTCATGGTAAAGTCATCATTTCTAGTAAAAAATCACGTTTACCTTGGTTATTTACACTTTTATGTCTGACTAATTTAGTAAGAACTCAGTGGCTAATACAGTGTTTTTTTTCAGCCATTGAATTAGAAGTATTTTTTTCTGCTGTGTAAAATATTTAAGTGTAAAATGATTGCAATATTATATGCGATATACTGCTTTATCTTACCCGATCTATTAATACCAGGATATTTTCAAGCTTACTAAATCCTTGGGCAGTTTGGTGTAGAAAAATTATTTATTTATATAAATTTCAATTTAATTGCCATACACTGGTGCAGCTGGTTGTGCACTAGTCACTTCCTCCGCTCCGCCTCTATGCATGGCTCAGAATCGGGCTCGCGATACGCATTTTCTTATGTTGGTTCGAAGACTGCGCCTAGCCTTCGTTGAGCTTGAAAGATTCTAGCGAATTCTGAGGAAAACTGGTGGGATGAATGTCTTAGTCTGAAACTTTCGTGTGTGCCAAACCGATAAAAATATGCTCCTTATTGTATGCTAAAAATACACCATTGGTAGGTTTTCACCCGGATTGAGCATTGCAATTAATATTTGTAATTACTATCTTATAAGTCTGTGGCCAACGCTTTGTTTAGTTAAGTGTTTTGCGCTTTGAGGTATGACTAGAATCTACCCATGCATAACTCAATTTTAACAAAACCGCTGGTTTTGGGGCTTAAATAATTTTTCCCTGGAATTCATAATCTTGCTATTTAATCTTTTTTGCCGCTGTTATTGTTTGGATATCATGATGCACTGTATTGTCTGATTTCTATCCATAGATTATTAAGCTTCATCTACTCAAGAAACTCATAAACTAATACTGACTATGATTATTTTGTTCTATAGACTGACTGCATGAAAACTTATTGTCTTAATTGAACTTCTGGGCGTAGTTTTATTGTTATTGGTTGTTTTGTACATCGCTTTTTCGTGTACACGGACTTTTAATGAAAATTGATCATAAAATACATTCTCTAGAATTTTCCTGATTGGAATAGTTATTAGAGTTCAACAAGTCACAGTTGATTTTCATTTTAATATGAAGCTCATATCTCACGCACGCAAGTCGTATCGTAATGTGAAGTAATTCAAGCTGTATTATTGTTATTTGAGAGATTACCTCTGAATTAAGTTATGTTAGTATTTAGGCAATAGTTTCATTCTTTTTTTTCGATTCCAGTCTTAAACATTTCAACCCCCATTCATAGGCACAACTATGTCAGTTAATGTAGACTGAAGCCAAAAAAGTAGTGCAACTGATGCATGGCATTCAATAGTCAGGTTGCAAATTCTTTAGCTGATCCTTCTCGCGATTATTTTTTGTTTTTTGTGAACCGACTGAACTCAGCTTGAGCTTATAACCGTCATGCTTTGCGATTGGGCTGCAGTCAATATTTTCCTATGTCTGATTATTCCCAACATCTCTAGTAGAACTAAAGGAGGCCTTTCATAACGCCTATAAAAGCACAACCCATTTAGGCCAAAAATGCCTAAGCCCTAAATGCTCTTTCACGTCGCCTAAACTTTAAAGGGCCTAGATTTTACATCTAAATTTCACAACTCAGACTGTCTGCGTGCCCTTTCACAACGCCCAAGCTTTATAAAGCCAAAGTTTAGGTGCTTTAAAGTTAAGCTCATCGGAAGGACGCAGCGTTTTAACTTTCAAAGGATGTGAATGTGGTGATGTTAAGGTTCGATATTATAAAAAGGCATACCAGCATTTTAGACTTTATGAAGCTTAGGCACTGTGAAGTTTAGCCTATGTGAAGGAAAGTCTAGGATATTTAGGAATTGCGAAAATCTCTCCGAACTAAAACATCAGCCAAAACTTGATTGTTTCAGCCGTTGCTATCGCTTGTCACTTGAGTTGCTCTAAGGAACGGGGCATGAACCAACAGAGTGGCAGTCAAGAGCAGCAGCAGGCGCCTCATCTGCAAACGCATGCACCGGTGTCAGCGTTCCTGCCCGGCGGAGAGTTTGCCTCGCCTCTCTCTGCTTACATCA
The DNA here is from genome assembly GCA_950096795.1 of Macrostomum cliftonense. Classification (NCBI taxonomy): domain Eukaryota; kingdom Metazoa; phylum Platyhelminthes; family Macrostomidae; genus Macrostomum; species Macrostomum cliftonense. The sequence goes on along the minus strand of CATNEM010000097.1, from coordinate 40,839 downwards.
GTTCGGCTCCCGCTGCGGCGCCCTGGTGCAGCGTCCAGTACTACGAATTAAAAACTAAGGTTGGCGAAAGCTACCATGCATCTGGACCGGAGTTCACCATTGATGGATACACTTGCCCCTTGGGTCCGAGTCGGTTTTCTGTCGGCGCTCTAAGCAATGTAAACCGCTGTCGCGAAGTAGAGAGCATCAGGCGCTTCATCGGGCGTGGCGTGCATGTCCAACGCATCTCGGACTCGGGTGAAGTCTTTCTACAGAACTTATCTAACAGCCCCGTGTTTCTCCAGGCTCCGTGCGTTAACTACGACAGTAATCCTGGTACCGTTATGCGAATCAACGTTGGCAGTAAGCTCTCATTTTTATCGCTTTTCGAAGTTGCACGCTCGTGTTGTACATTCAATCGCCCGATTCGCTGTTTACCCAAATTTTATTACTGTCCAATAGAAGTCCGCGAGATTGCAGATACTAAATTGTTGCTTATCTGCCTCTGCTACGATGTGCCATTTTGCCGAGCCCGGCATCACTCTGATATTCTGACGAGTTTCGTGCCAGAAAAAATGGTGAAATATCCCCATGATAGTCACTGTGCCATGGAATTGAACTCCTGCATCTGGCTCACTGACCAGCTCATTGAGCTAAAATTGACCCCCAAAATTAGCCATTTTTAGCACTCCAAATTTTTATCCTAAGGGGGGACAACTGAATAGGCACGCAAAGCGGAGTCCGAGCAAAAGCGCGCTTTCCTGCAACCAATTTCTGTCATTGTTGCGCAGGCGATCTCAGGCTTCTGGCACAAGCGAGCAATTAAAAGCCAATATGGTTGATTGAAGCTATTCGATGTGTGCCATGTTCGACATGTTTTTATTTAGTGAGTGTTCTACTTAACAGAAAAGCTAAAATTATTAAAAAGTTCCCTGTAGAGCTGCTAGCTCGGGCTGCTCTTGGACGGGCGGCACAATACAAATGCACTAATGCGGCTGCTCTGAATAAAACTGCACCCCTTTGCCTTCCGTCATACGCAGGTGAAAAGCTGCTGGTTTTTTCTATGCGAAGCTTTCTTGACATTGTGCAGCGACTGCGAAGGCGATGGCCGCCACGCGAGGCGCTGAACCATGCCCAGGCGCTCTGCTCCATCCGTCTATCCTTCGTTAAGGGCTGGGGCCAGAACTACCAGCTGCAGTGCATTATGTCTACCCCGTGCCACTGCGAACTCATTTTCAACGAGGCCTACAGAGAGCTGGACAGTGACCTTACGAATCCGGCTCTCGCTGACATGCCTTCGTCAATGTCTTGAAGTTTGTTTTTATAGATTTACATTTAGCATTGTTGCATTAATTTCGGGCAGTGATTTACGCCTATTTTTATTGTTCACGATATGCACTTTACTATCTCTGTCATGCAGTTCGTAGTAAACGCTCGGCAACACAGAAATACTTCGCCAGTTTAGCTACTAAAGCTTTAACAGATTAGGGACTTTGCCTTAACACCCTGGAGCTGGATAACGTACAGCTAGCTGTCGCCTCTTGATCGTGTGCTTATCCCTAGCACTGACTCTCATTTGCTTCACCTTTACCGTAAGCTTTTCCTATAGCCGATGCGGGCACATTGCTCCGTTGGCGGCAGTGATTTTCAGTTAACCAACTGGTGCATTTTAGAATGCCGGTTTTTATTATGCTGAGCTTACGCTTACTTCTGATCCCGGTTAAATTCAAACATATTTCCAGCTGCAATATAGCTGATTCTATTGTCTCGGGCATCAGTTCATTGTAAGCTGTTGGAAATATTTTGGAATAATTCTCTAGCAGTCGTTTAGCCTGTGGAAAGTTCAGAATTAATGTTATGCGTATTTGCTTTTTGTTTTTTTGTATACATTTTGGTTTTTTTATTAATGTGGCATGCGCTCTTTTTATGCTCCGCCAACATTAATTCTGATCAGCTGTTTTGCTCCTGTCATTCTTACATTGCTCTGCAGCTCTCAAAATCATTTGACTTCCTCCGGGCTTTGCTCCTGGATCACCTGGATGCACTGCAACACGGCATTCTTTGTTTCGGTCTTCGATCTCTAAATTAAAAGCAATCTAAAGAACTCAAGGTCCCTTGCTGTTTATTATCTTGCTCGAGAAAATTTTGTATTTTAATTTTTTTCTGGTACCATCGTGTCTCAATTGTTTTAGTTGCGGCGTATCACTACAAATTATTTCGATACTATGCTTTACTATATTAATAAAGCCAGTTTTTTATATAGCTATCCAAATCCACTTATACTAAGCCGATAGAGCTGCTGGTCAGGTGTAATTGCGACTCCTTTATGTTACAAATATATGATCTAGACAACAGTTGTCTAAACCGTGTGTTGCATTTTAACAACGTTACGCATATTTCCTTAAATTATGGCTATAAACTAGCGACTCTGAAAGGGCTACGTCACTCCATTGAGTCTATTCCAACCTCTCCGTGAATTCCTGTAACGCCAGTGGAGTTTGTGCTTTGCACACTTTTTTGCTTGCTTTAATAATATGTGCTCTGTAGCTTTATTTTTTGCTTCCTTGTGTACTGATGTGCACACTGCAGCCTTCTCTACTTGAAGCAATTCACCCGACTAAAATATCGATTTTTTCAATAAACTTTACCTGTTTCAAAACTGTTTTTGTGCCTAACATGGCGAAGCGCCGAGTCTTTGTTTATTTTTCTAGACTATTCATTTTCGAATTACTAATGCTAATCTGTACACCTTTTGCATGTATTTTTATACTGCTTTTTTCCACGTATTTATTTACCTTCAATTTTTTACGTCACGAACACTTGTAAAGTTGTTTGCTGCTGCTCATCTAATTTCTAAATTCTAACCCTTTTCACTCAATCCTTTTATTCACTATGCTTATTAAATAGGCCAAACTGTATTCTTTAAAGTTTAAACACAATACAAATGCCTATGCTTTGTTAATGACACTCGAGCCTCTGGCTAAAAACTTGCTATTGCATCTCAACCTCCAAGTTTTTAAATACAACGCAAAACTGTTCCCTGCAACGCTACGCGAATAAGCGCCACTGTGTCCCTGATATGCACTACTGGGAAAACTTTTAGCTTCATTTCTTAACCCAATGTGCACCTCATATTATGATTGTTATTTTTCAATATTCATCCGGACTAGCGTGCTCCTGCCTCTTCTATCAGAAAGTACGATAATAAGATAAACAGTATATACCTAAGAAGCAATACGAAATTTATCACATTTTCTGCAGCATAGTAGGTGACTAGCAACCTTGCCCCCCGTGGGGGGCGCACAGATATTAGGAATTTTCAATTGTTGGTAAAACTGATGTTACGTCTTTTGACTGATTACAGCGGACTTTCAAGTGATATAAAACAAACTGAAAAATTATTTTACCAACCATTTAGCATTTTCCCTGAGCATGTAATATTCCCCCGAGTGTGTAGCATTTCCCACAGGCATTCAGAATTACCCCGAGCATATAGGATTCAAGGATTCCTAGTGTAAAAGTGACTTCTAGTGGTCCTTGTCGGATTCCCCGAGCATTTAGAACTATATACCCACCATATAAGCATTTACCCCCAGCATTCAACTGTTTTACTCTCACCATTCAAAATTACCCAACATGTTGCATTTCCCATGAGCATTGAAAATTACCCACAAAGCAGCCTTTTCTCCGAGCATGTAGCATTTCCCATAAGCATTCAGAATTACCCCCCCCCCCCAGCATGTAGCAAGTCCCGAGCATGCAGCGTTTCCCATAAGCATTCAGAATTACCCCCGAGTGAGTATGTAGCATTACCCCTGAGCATTCAGATTTTTTCCCGAGCATGCAGCAATTCCCCCGAGTATTCAGAATTACCTCTGACCATGCAGCATTTCCCTCGAGCATTCAGCGTTTTCCCCAAGAATTTAGGATTACGCCCAAGCATGCAGTATTTCCTCCAAGCATTCAGAATTTTTCCCGAGCATGTTTCATTTCCACCTGAGCATTCAGAATTTTCCTGAGCATGCAGTGTTTCCCCCAAACATTTAAAATCACCCATAATGTAGCTTTTTCCCCAGCATTCAAAATTACCCACCATGTTACACGTCCCCCAAGCATTTAGAATTTACCCCCAGATCATATTTTATTTCCCCCAGATTTCAAAATAACCTACCATGTAGCATGCCCCCGAGTATTTAGCATGCCCGAATATTCAGAATTACCCCTTAGCACATAGCATAGAATCATGATGCATAAGCCTAAAAAATGAAACAAGCCTAGAATAGTGATGCAAAAAAAAGTCAACGGAATGACCAATTAGCCTTGAATCATGAGGACTGATAAGCCGCTTGCTGGGCTTCCATTTCATTAAGGCGACTTTTCCTGGCATCTCGACTTTTTTTAAGACTGCTGGAGCCATAACATTGATCTTATTGTCTATTGAAAATCTTCCCTCTGACTTTTGAGATATTTTAGACCTTTATTGGCCTTGCATTTAAAGCACAGAAAAAGCCTGTTTTTCGAATATTTAATCTCTTTAGCATTCGAATTATTTCATGCAAAAAGCTGTGTACCAAACCTGGAAAATTTCCAATCTTTTCTTGCAAATTTTATCAAAATTGGTTGAGCCGTTTTTTAAATAATCCATCACACAGACAGACAGACAGAGAGACAGAAACAGTTCACAATAAGTATATAGATTTTAGATGTGCGCAAACGACTCAATTCGGCGAAATAAAGCGATTTACGCACACTAAAGCATCGCATAAAGTGTGTAGGCGAGCGGGCCGACACGTTTCGTGCACACTGTTTCTGCTTGCTTCTGCAGCATAGTAGGTGATTTTAGATGTGCGCAAACGACTCAATTCGGCGAAATAAAGCGATTTACGCACACTAAAGCATCGCATAAAGTGTGTAGGCGAGCGGGCCGACACGTTTCGTGCACACTGTTTCTGCTTGCTTCTGCAGCATAGTAGGTGATTTTAGATGTGCGCAAACGACTCAATTCGGCGAAATAAAGCGATTTACGCACACTAAAGCATCGCATAAAGTGTGTAGGCGAGCGGGCCGACACGTTTCGTGCACACTGTTTCTGCTTGCTTCTGCAGCATAGTAGGTGATTTTAGATGTGCGCAAACGACTCAATTCGGCGAAATAAAGCGATTTACGCACACTAAAGCATCGCATAAAGTGTGTAGGCGAGCGGGCCGACACGTTTCGTGCACACTGTTTCTGCTTGCTTCTGCAGCATAGTAGGTGATTTTAGATGTGCGCAAACGACTCAATTCGGCGAAATAAAGCGATTTACGCACACTAAAGCATCGCATAAAGTGTGTAGGCGAGCGGGCCGACACGTTTCGTGCACACTGTTTCTGCTTGCTTCTGCAGCATAGTAGGTGATTTTAGATGTGCGCAAACGACTCAATTCGGCGAAATAAACCGATTTACGCACACTAAAGCATCGCATAAAGTGTGTAGGCGAGCGGGCCGACACGTTTCGTGCACACTGTTTCTGCTTGCTTCTGCAGCATAGTAGGTGATTTTAGATGTGCGCAAACGACTCAATTCGGCGAAATAAACCGATTTACGCACACTAAAGCATCGCATAAAGTGTGTAGGCGAGCGGGCCGACACGTTTCGTGCACACTGTTTCTGCTTGCTTCTGCAGCATAGTAGGTGATTTTAGATGTGCGCAAACGACTCAATTCGGCGAAATAAACCGATTTACGCACACTAAAGCATCGCATAAAGTGTGTAGGCGAGCGGGCCGACACGTTTCGTGCACACTGTTTCTGCTTGCTTCTGCAGCATAGTAGGTGATTTTAGATGTGCGCAAACGACTCAATTCGGCGAAATAAAGCGATTTACGCACACTAAAGCATCGCATAAAGTGTGTAGGCGAGCGGGCCGACACGTTTCGTGCACACTGTTTCTGCTTGCTTCTGCAGCATAGTAGGTGATTTTAGATGTGCGCAAACGACTCAATTCGGCGAAATAAAGCGATTTACGCACACTAAAGCATCGCATAAAGTGTGTAGGCGAGCGGGCCGACACGTTTCGTGCACACTGTTTCTGCTTGCTTCTGCAGCATAGTAGGTGATTTTAGATGTGCGCAAACGACTCAATTCGGCGAAATAAAGCGATTTACGCACACTAAAGCATCGCATAAAGTGTGTAGGCGAGCGGGCCGACACGTTTCGTGCACACTGTTTCTGCTTGCTTCTGCAGCATAGTAGGTGATTTTAGATGTGCGCAAACGACTCAATTCGGCGAAATAAACCGATTTACGCACACTAAAGCATCGCATAAAGTGTGTAGGCGAGCGGGCCGACACGTTTCGTGCACACTGTTTCTGCTTGCTTCTGCAGCATAGTAGGTGATTTTAGATGTGCGCAAACGACTCAATTCGGCGAAATAAACCGATTTACGCACACTAAAGCATCGCATAAAGTGTGTAGGCGAGCGGGCCGACACGTTTCGTGCACACTGTTTCTGCTTGCTTCTGCAGCATAGTAGGTGATTTTAGATGTGCGCAAACGACTCAATTCGGCGAAATAAAGCGATTTACGCACACTAAAGCATCGCATAAAGTGTGTAGGCGAGCGGGCCGACACGTTTCGTGCACACTGTTTCTGCTTGCTTCTGCAGCATAGTAGGTGATTTTAGATGTGCGCAAACGACTCAATTCGGCGAAATAAAGCGATTTACGCACACTAAAGCATCGCATAAAGTGTGTAGGCGAGCGGGCCGACACGTTTCGTGCACACTGTTTCTGCTTGCTTCTGCAGCATAGTAGGTGATTTTAGATGTGCGCAAACGACTCAATTCGGCGAAATAAAGCGATTTACGCACACTAAAGCATCGCATAAAGTGTGTAGGCGAGCGGGCCGACACGTTTCGTGCACACTGTTTCTGCTTGCTTCTGCAGCATAGTAGGTGATTTTAGATGTGCGCAAACGACTCAATTCGGCGAAATAAAGCGATTTACGCACACTAAAGCATCGCATAAAGTGTGTAGGCGAGCGGGCCGACACGTTTCGTGCACACTGTTTCTGCTTGCTTCTGCAGCATAGTAGGTGATTTTAGATGTGCGCAAACGACTCAATTCGGCGAAATAAAGCGATTTACGCACACTAAAGCATCGCATAAAGTGTGTAGGCGAGCGGGCCGACACGTTTCGTGCACACTGTTTCTGCTTGCTTCTGCAGCATAGTAGGTGATTTTAGATGTGCGCAAACGACTCAAATCGGCGAAATAAAGCGATTTACGCACACTAAAGCATCGCATAAAGTGTGTAGGCGAGCGGGCCGACACGTTTCGTGCACACTGTTTCTGCTTGCTTCTGCAGCATAGTAGGTGATTTTAGATGTGCGCAAACGACTCAATTCGGCGAAATAAACCGATTTACGCACACTAAAGCATCGCATAAAGTGTGTAGGCGAGCGGGCCGACACGTTTCGTGCACACTGTTTCTGCTTGCTTCTGCAGCATAGTAGGTGATTTTAGATGTGCGCAAACGACTCAATTCGGCGAAATAAACCGATTTACGCACACTAAAGCATCGCATAAAGTGTGTAGGCGAGCGGGCCGACACGTTTCGTGCACACTGTTTCTGCTTGCTTCTGCAGCATAGTAGGTGATTTTAGATGTGCGCAAACGACTCAATTCGGCGAAATAAAGCGATTTACGCACACTAAAGCATCGCATAAAGTGTGTAGGCGAGCGGGCCGACACGTTTCGTGCACACTGTTTCTGCTTGCTTCTGCAGCATAGTAGGTGATTTTAGATGTGCGCAAACGACTCAATTCGGCGAAATAAAGCGATTTACGCACACTAAAGCATCGCATAAAGTGTGTAGGCGAGCGGGCCGACACGTTTCGTGCACACTGTTTCTGCTTGCTTCTGCAGCATAGTAGGTGATTTTAGATGTGCGCAAACGACTCAATTCGGCGAAATAAAGCGATTTACGCACACTAAAGCATCGCATAAAGTGTGTAGGCGAGCGGGCCGACACGTTTCGTGCACACTGTTTCTGCTTGCTTCTGCAGCATAGTAGGTGATTTTAGATGTGCGCAAACGACTCAATTCGGCGAAATAAAGCGATTTACGCACACTAAAGCATCGCATAAAGTGTGTAGGCGAGCGGGCCGACACGTTTCGTGCACACTGTTTCTGCTTGCTTCTGCAGCATAGTAGGTGATTTTAGATGTGCGCAAACGACTCAATTCGGCGAAATAAACCGATTTACGCACACTAAAGCATCGCATAAAGTGTGTAGGCGAGCGGGCCGACACGTTTCGTGCACACTGTTTCTGCTTGCTTCTGCAGCATAGTAGGTGATTTTAGATGTGCGCAAACGACTCAATTCGGCGAAATAAAGCGATTTACGCACACTAAAGCATCGCATAAAGTGTGTAGGCGAGCGGGCCGACACGTTTCGTGCACACTGTTTCTGCTTGCTTCTGCAGCATAGTAGGTGATTTTAGATGTGCGCAAACGACTCAATTCGGCGAAATAAAGCGATTTACGCACACTAAAGCATCGCATAAAGTGTGTAGGCGAGCGGGCCGACACGTTTCGTGCACACTGTTTCTGCTTGCTTCTGCAGCATAGTAGGTGATTTTAGATGTGCGCAAACGACTCAATTCGGCGAAATAAACCGATTTACGCACACTAAAGCATCGCATAAAGTGTGTAGGCGAGCGGGCCGACACGTTTCGTGCACACTGTTTCTGCTTGCTTCTGCAGCATAGTAGGTGATTTTAGATGTGCGCAAACGACTCAATTCGGCGAAATAAAGCGATTTACGCACACTAAAGCATCGCATAAAGTGTGTAGGCGAGCGGGCCGACACGTTTCGTGCACACTGTTTCTGCTTGCTTCTGCAGCATAGTAGGTGATTTTAGATGTGCGCAAACGACTCAATTCGGCGAAATAAACCGATTTACGCACACTAAAGCATCGCATAAAGTGTGTAGGCGAGCGGGCCGACACGTTTCGTGCACACTGTTTCTGCTTGCTTCTGCAGCATAGTAGGTGATTTTAGATGTGCGCAAACGACTCAATTCGGCGAAATAAAGCGATTTACGCACACTAAAGCATCGCATAAAGTGTGTAGGCGAGCGGGCCGACACGTTTCGTGCACACTGTTTCTGCTTGCTTCTGCAGCATAGTAGGTGATTTTAGATGTGCGCAAACGACTCAATTCGGCGAAATAAAGCGATTTACGCACACTAAAGCATCGCATAAAGTGTGTAGGCGAGCGGGCCGACACGTTTCGTGCACACTGTTTCTGCTTGCTTCTGCAGCATAGTAGGTGATTTTAGATGTGCGCAAACGACTCAATTCGGCGAAATAAAGCGATTTACGCACACTAAAGCATCGCATAAAGTGTGTAGGCGAGCGGGCCGACACGTTTCGTGCACACTGTTTCTGCTTGCTTCTGCAGCATAGTAGGTGATTTTAGATGTGCGCAAACGACTCAATTCGGCGAAATAAACCGATTTACGCACACTAAAGCATCGCATAAAGTGTGTAGGCGAGCGGGCCGACACGTTTCGTGCACACTGTTTCTGCTTGCTTCTGCAGCATAGTAGGTGATTTTAGATGTGCGCAAACGATCAATTCGGCGAAATAAAGCGATTTACGCACACTAAAGCATCGCATAAAGTGTGTAGGCGAGCGGGCCGACACGTTTCGTGCACACTGTTTCTGCTTGCTTCTGCAGCATAGTAGGTGATTTTAGATGTGCGCAAACGACTCAATTCGGCGAAATAAAGCGATTTACGCACACTAAAGCATCGCATAAAGTGTGTAGGCGAGCGGGCCGACACGTTTCGTGCACACTGTTTCTGCTTGCTTCTGCAGCATAGTAGGTGATTTTAGATGTGCGCAAACGACTCAATTCGGCGAAATAAAGCGATTTACGCACACTAAAGCATCGCATAAAGTGTGTAGGCGAGCGGGCCGACACGTTTCGTGCACACTGTTTCTGCTTGCTTCTGCAGCATAGTAGGTGATTTTAGATGTGCGCAAACGACTCAATTCGGCGAAATAAAGCGATTTACGCACACTAAAGCATCGCATAAAGTGTGTAGGCGAGCGGGCCGACACGTTTCGTGCACACTGTTTCTGCTTGCTTCTGCAGCATAGTAGGTGATTTTAGATGTGCGCAAACGACTCAATTCGGCGAAATAAAGCGATTTACGCACACTAAAGCATCGCATAAAGTGTGTAGGCGAGCGGGCCGACACGTTTCGTGCACACTGTTTCTGCTTGCTTCTGCAGCATAGTAGGTGATTTTAGATGTGCGCAAACGACTCAATTCGGCGAAATAAAGCGATTTACGCACACTAAAGCATCGCATAAAGTGTGTAGGCGAGCGGGCCGACACGTTTCGTGCACACTGTTTCTGCTTGCTTCTGCAGCATAGTAGGTGATTTTAGATGTGCGCAAACGACTCAATTCGGCGAAATAAAGCGATTTACGCACACTAAAGCATCGCATAAAGTGTGTAGGCGAGCGGGCCGACACGTTTCGTGCACACTGTTTCTGCTTGCTTCTGCAGCATAGTAGGTGATTTTAGATGTGCGCAAACGACTCAATTCGGCGAAATAAAGCGATTTACGCACACTAAAGCATCGCATAAAGTGTGTAGGCGAGCGGGCCGACACGTTTCGTGCACACTGTTTCTGCTTGCTTCTGCAGCATAGTAGGTGATTTTAGATGTGCGCAAACGACTCAATTCGGCGAAATAAAGCGATTTACGCACACTAAAGCATCGCATAAAGTGTGTAGGCGAGCGGGCCGACACGTTTCGTGCACACTGTTTCTGCTTGCTTCTGCAGCATAGTAGGTGATTTTAGATGTGCGCAAACGACTCAATTCGGCGAAATAAAGCGATTTACGCACACTAAAGCATCGCATAAAGTGTGTAGGCGAGCGGGCCGACACGTTTCGTGCACACTGTTTCTGCTTGCTTCTGCAGCATAGTAGGTGATTTTAGATGTGCGCAAACGACTCAATTCGGCGAAATAAAGCGATTTACGCACACTAAAGCATCGCATAAAGTGTGTAGGCGAGCGGGCCGACACGTTTCGTGCACACTGTTTCTGCTTGCTTCTGCAGCATAGTAGGTGATTTTAGATGTGCGCAAACGACTCAATTCGGCGAAATAAAGCGATTTACGCACACTAAAGCATCGCATAAAGTGTGTAGGCGAGCGGGCCGACACGTTTCGTGCACACTGTTTCTGCTTGCTTCTGCAGCATAGTAGGTGATTTTAGATGTGCGCAAACGACTCAATTCGGCGAAATAAAGCGATTTACGCACACTAAAGCATCGCATAAAGTGTGTAGGCGAGCGGGCCGACACGTTTCGTGCACACTGTTTCTGCTTGCTTCTGCAGCATAGTAGGTGATTTTAGATGTGCGCAAACGACTCAATTCGGCGAAATAAAGCGATTTACGCACACTAAAGCATCGCATAAAGTGTGTAGGCGAGCGGGCCGACACGTTTCGTGCACACTGTTTCTGCTTGCTTCTGCAGCATAGTAGGTGATTTTAGATGTGCGCAAACGACTCAATTCGGCGAAATAAAGCGATTTACGCACACTAAAGCATCGCATAAAGTGTGTAGGCGAGCGGGCCGACACGTTTCGTGCACACTGTTTCTGCTTGCTTCTGCAGCATAGTAGGTGATTTTAGATGTGCGCAAACGACTCAATTCGGCGAAATAAAGCGATTTACGCACACTAAAGCATCGCATAAAGTGTGTAGGCGAGCGGGCCGACACGTTTCGTGCACACTGTTTCTGCTTGCTTCTGCAGCATAGTAGGTGATTTTAGATGTGCGCAAACGACTCAATTCGGCGAAATAAAGCGATTTACGCACACTAAAGCATCGCATAAAGTGTGTAGGCGAGCGGGCCGACACGTTTCGTGCACACTGTTTCTGCTTGCTTCTGCAGCATAGTAGGTGATTTTAGATGTGCGCAAACGACTCAATTCGGCGAAATAAAGCGATTTACGCACACTAAAGCATCGCATAAAGTGTGTAGGCGAGCGGGCCGACACGTTTCGTGCACACTGTTTCTGCTTGCTTCTGCAGCATAGTAGGTGATTTTAGATGTGCGCAAACGACTCAATTCGGCGAAATAAAGCGATTTACGCACACTAAAGCATCGCATAAAGTGTGTAGGCGAGCGGGCCGACACGTTTCGTGCACACTGTTTCTGCTTGCTTCTGCAGCATAGTAGGTGATTTTAGATGTGCGCAAACGACTCAATTCGGCGAAATAAAGCGATTTACGCACACTAAAGCATCGCATAAAGTGTGTAGGCGAGCGGGCCGACACGTTTCGTGCACACTGTTTCTGCTTGCTTCTGCAGCATAGTAGGTGATTTTAGATGTGCGCAAACGACTCAATTCGGCGAAATAAAGCGATTTACGCACACTAAAGCATCGCATAAAGTGTGTAGGCGAGCGGGCCGACACGTTTCGTGCACACTGTTTCTGCTTGCTTCTGCAGCATAGTAGGTGATTTTAGATGTGCGCAAACGACTCAATTCGGCGAAATAAAGCGATTTACGCACACTAAAGCATCGCATAAAGTGTGTAGGCGAGCGGGCCGACACGTTTCGTGCACACTGTTTCTGCTTGCTTCTGCAGCATAGTAGGTGATTTTAGATGTGCGCAAACGACTCAATTCGGCGAAATAAAGCGATTTACGCACACTAAAGCATCGCATAAAGTGTGTAGGCGAGCGGGCCGACACGTTTCGTGCACACTGTTTCTGCTTGCTTCTGCAGCATAGTAGGTGATTTTAGATGTGCGCAAACGACTCAATTCGGCGAAATAAAGCGATTTACGCACACTAAAGCATCGCATAAAGTGTGTAGGCGAGCGGGCCGACACGTTTCGTGCACACTGTTTCTGCTTGCTTCTGCAGCATAGTAGGTGATTTTAGATGTGCGCAAACGACTCAATTCGGCGAAATAAAGCGATTTACGCACACTAAAGCATCGCATAAAGTGTGTAGGCGAGCGGGCCGACACGTTTCGTGCACACTGTTTCTGCTTGCTTCTGCAGCATAGTAGGTGATTTTAGATGTGCGCAAACGACTCAATTCGGCGAAATAAAGCGATTTACGCACACTAAAGCATCGCATAAAGTGTGTAGGCGAGCGGGCCGACACGTTTCGTGCACACTGTTTCTGCTTGCTTCTGCAGCATAGTAGGTGATTTTAGATGTGCGCAAACGACTCAATTCGGCGAAATAAAGCGATTTACGCACACTAAAGCATCGCATAAAGTGTGTAGGCGAGCGGGCCGACACGTTTCGTGCACACTGTTTCTGCTTGCTTCTGCAGCATAGTAGGTGATTTTAGATGTGCGCAAACGACTCAATTCGGCGAAATAAAGCGATTTACGCACACTAAAGCATCGCATAAAGTGTGTAGGCGAGCGGGCCGACACGTTTCGTGCACACTGTTTCTGCTTGCTTCTGCAGCATAGTAGGTGATTTTAGATGTGCGCAAACGACTCAATTCGGCGAAATAAAGCGATTTACGCACACTAAAGCATCGCATAAAGTGTGTAGGCGAGCGGGCCGACACGTTTCGTGCACACTGTTTCTGCTTGCTTCTGCAGCATAGTAGGTGATTTTAGATGTGCGCAAACGACTCAATTCGGCGAAATAAAGCGATTTACGCACACTAAAGCATCGCATAAAGTGTGTAGGCGAGCGGGCCGACACGTTTCGTGCACACTGTTTCTGCTTGCTTCTGCAGCATAGTAGGTGATTTTAGATGTGCGCAAACGACTCAATTCGGCGAAATAAAGCGATTTACGCACACTAAAGCATCGCATAAAGTGTGTAGGCGAGCGGGCCGACACGTTTCGTGCACACTGTTTCTGCTTGCTTCTGCAGCATAGTAGGTGATTTTAGATGTGCGCAAACGACTCAATTCGGCGAAATAAAGCGATTTACGCACACTAAAGCATCGCATAAAGTGTGTAGGCGAGCGGGCCGACACGTTTCGTGCACACTGTTTCTGCTTGCTTCTGCAGCATAGTAGGTGATTTTAGATGTGCGCAAACGACTCAATTCGGCGAAATAAAGCGATTTACGCACACTAAAGCATCGCATAAAGTGTGTAGGCGAGCGGGCCGACACGTTTCGTGCACACTGTTTCTGCTTGCTTCTGCAGCATAGTAGGTGATTTTAGATGTGCGCAAACGACTCAATTCGGCGAAATAAAGCGATTTACGCACACTAAAGCATCGCATAAAGTGTGTAGGCGAGCGGGCCGACACGTTTCGTGCACACTGTTTCTGCTTGCTTCTGCAGCATAGTAGGTGATTTTAGATGTGCGCAAACGACTCAATTCGGCGAAATAAAGCGATTTACGCACACTAAAGCATCGCATAAAGTGTGTAGGCGAGCGGGCCGACACGTTTCGTGCACACTGTTTCTGCTTGCTTCTGCAGCATAGTAGGTGATTTTAGATGTGCGCAAACGACTCAATTCGGCGAAATAAAGCGATTTACGCACACTAAAGCATCGCATAAAGTGTGTAGGCGAGCGGGCCGACACGTTTCGTGCACACTGTTTCTGCTTGCTTCTGCAGCATAGTAGGTGATTTTAGATGTGCGCAAACGACTCAATTCGGCGAAATAAAGCGATTTACGCACACTAAAGCATCGCATAAAGTGTGTAGGCGAGCGGGCCGACACGTTTCGTGCACACTGTTTCTGCTTGCTTCTGCAGCATAGTAGGTGATTTTAGATGTGCGCAAACGACTCAATTCGGCGAAATAAAGCGATTTACGCACACTAAAGCATCGCATAAAGTGTGTAGGCGAGCGGGCCGACACGTTTCGTGCACACTGTTTCTGCTTGCTTCTGCAGCATAGTAGGTGATTTTAGATGTGCGCAAACGACTCAATTCGGCGAAATAAAGCGATTTACGCACACTAAAGCATCGCATAAAGTGTGTAGGCGAGCGGGCCGACACGTTTCGTGCACACTGTTTCTGCTTGCTTCTGCAGCATAGTAGGTGATTTTAGATGTGCGCAAACGACTCAATTCGGCGAAATAAAGCGATTTACGCACACTAAAGCATCGCATAAAGTGTGTAGGCGAGCGGGCCGACACGTTTCGTGCACACTGTTTCTGCTTGCTTCTGCAGCATAGTAGGTGATTTTAGATGTGCGCAAACGACTCAATTCGGCGAAATAAAGCGATTTACGCACACTAAAGCATCGCATAAAGTGTGTAGGCGAGCGGGCCGACACGTTTCGTGCACACTGTTTCTGCTTGCTTCTGCAGCATAGTAGGTGATTTTAGATGTGCGCAAACGACTCAATTCGGCGAAATAAAGCGATTTACGCACACTAAAGCATCGCATAAAGTGTGTAGGCGAGCGGGCCGACACGTTTCGTGCACACTGTTTCTGCTTGCTTCTGCAGCATAGTAGGTGATTTTAGATGTGCGCAAACGACTCAATTCGGCGAAATAAAGCGATTTACGCACACTAAAGCATCGCATAAAGTGTGTAGGCGAGCGGGCCGACACGTTTCGTGCACACTGTTTCTGCTTGCTTCTGCAGCATAGTAGGTGATTTTAGATGTGCGCAAACGACTCAATTCGGCGAAATAAAGCGATTTACGCACACTAAAGCATCGCATAAAGTGTGTAGGCGAGCGGGCCGACACGTTTCGTGCACACTGTTTCTGCTTGCTTCTGCAGCATAGTAGGTGATTTTAGATGTGCGCAAACGACTCAATTCGGCGAAATAAAGCGATTTACGCACACTAAAGCATCGCATAAAGTGTGTAGGCGAGCGGGCCGACACGTTTCGTGCACACTGTTTCTGCTTGCTTCTGCAGCATAGTAGGTGATTTTAGATGTGCGCAAACGACTCAATTCGGCGAAATAAAGCGATTTACGCACACTAAAGCATCGCATAAAGTGTGTAGGCGAGCGGGCCGACACGTTTCGTGCACACTGTTTCTGCTTGCTTCTGCAGCATAGTAGGTGATTTTAGATGTGCGCAAACGACTCAATTCGGCGAAATAAAGCGATTTACGCACACTAAAGCATCGCATAAAGTGTGTAGGCGAGCGGGCCGACACGTTTCGTGCACACTGTTTCTGCTTGCTTCTGCAGCATAGTAGGTGATTTTAGATGTGCGCAAACGACTCAATTCGGCGAAATAAAGCGATTTACGCACACTAAAGCATCGCATAAAGTGTGTAGGCGAGCGGGCCGACACGTTTCGTGCACACTGTTTCTGCTTGCTTCTGCAGCATAGTAGGTGATTTTAGATGTGCGCAAACGACTCAATTCGGCGAAATAAAGCGATTTACGCACACTAAAGCATCGCATAAAGTGTGTAGGCGAGCGGGCCGACACGTTTCGTGCACACTGTTTCTGCTTGCTTCTGCAGCATAGTAGGTGATTTTAGATGTGCGCAAACGACTCAATTCGGCGAAATAAAGCGATTTACGCACACTAAAGCATCGCATAAAGTGTGTAGGCGAGCGGGCCGACACGTTTCGTGCACACTGTTTCTGCTTGCTTCTGCAGCATAGTAGGTGATTTTAGATGTGCGCAAACGACTCAATTCGGCGAAATAAAGCGATTTACGCACACTAAAGCATCGCATAAAGTGTGTAGGCGAGCGGGCCGACACGTTTCGTGCACACTGTTTCTGCTTGCTTCTGCAGCATAGTAGGTGATTTTAGATGTGCGCAAACGACTCAATTCGGCGAAATAAAGCGATTTACGCACACTAAAGCATCGCATAAAGTGTGTAGGCGAGCGGGCCGACACGTTTCGTGCACACTGTTTCTGCTTGCTTCTGCAGCATAGTAGGTGATTTTAGATGTGCGCAAACGACTCAATTCGGCGAAATAAAGCGATTTACGCACACTAAAGCATCGCATAAAGTGTGTAGGCGAGCGGGCCGACACGTTTCGTGCACACTGTTTCTGCTTGCTTCTGCAGCATAGTAGGTGATTTTAGATGTGCGCAAACGACTCAATTCGGCGAAATAAAGCGATTTACGCACACTAAAGCATCGCATAAAGTGTGTAGGCGAGCGGGCCGACACGTTTCGTGCACACTGTTTCTGCTTGCTTCTGCAGCATAGTAGGTGATTTTAGATGTGCGCAAACGACTCAATTCGGCGAAATAAAGCGATTTACGCACACTAAAGCATCGCATAAAGTGTGTAGGCGAGCGGGCCGACACGTTTCGTGCACACTGTTTCTGCTTGCTTCTGCAGCATAGTAGGTGATTTTAGATGTGCGCAAACGACTCAATTCGGCGAAATAAAGCGATTTACGCACACTAAAGCATCGCATAAAGTGTGTAGGCGAGCGGGCCGACACGTTTCGTGCACACTGTTTCTGCTTGCTTCTGCAGCATAGTAGGTGATTTTAGATGTGCGCAAACGACTCAATTCGGCGAAATAAAGCGATTTACGCACACTAAAGCATCGCATAAAGTGTGTAGGCGAGCGGGCCGACACGTTTCGTGCACACTGTTTCTGCTTGCTTCTGCAGCATAGTAGGTGATTTTAGATGTGCGCAAACGACTCAATTCGGCGAAATAAAGCGATTTACGCACACTAAAGCATCGCATAAAGTGTGTAGGCGAGCGGGCCGACACGTTTCGTGCACACTGTTTCTGCTTGCTTCTGCAGCATAGTAGGTGATTTTAGATGTGCGCAAACGACTCAATTCGGCGAAATAAAGCGATTTACGCACACTAAAGCATCGCATAAAGTGTGTAGGCGAGCGGGCCGACACGTTTCGTGCACACTGTTTCTGCTTGCTTCTGCAGCATAGTAGGTGATTTTAGATGTGCGCAAACGACTCAATTCGGCGAAATAAAGCGATTTACGCACACTAAAGCATCGCATAAAGTGTGTAGGCGAGCGGGCCGACACGTTTCGTGCACACTGTTTCTGCTTGCTTCTGCAGCATAGTAGGTGATTTTAGATGTGCGCAAACGACTCAATTCGGCGAAATAAAGCGATTTACGCACACTAAAGCATCGCATAAAGTGTGTAGGCGAGCGGGCCGACACGTTTCGTGCACACTGTTTCTGCTTGCTTCTGCAGCATAGTAGGTGATTTTAGATGTGCGCAAACGACTCAATTCGGCGAAATAAAGCGATTTACGCACACTAAAGCATCGCATAAAGTGTGTAGGCGAGCGGGCCGACACGTTTCGTGCACACTGTTTCTGCTTGCTTCTGCAGCATAGTAGGTGATTTTAGATGTGCGCAAACGACTCAATTCGGCGAAATAAAGCGATTTACGCACACTAAAGCATCGCATAAAGTGTGTAGGCGAGCGGGCCGACACGTTTCGTGCACACTGTTTCTGCTTGCTTCTGCAGCATAGTAGGTGATTTTAGATGTGCGCAAACGACTCAATTCGGCGAAATAAAGCGATTTACGCACACTAAAGCATCGCATAAAGTGTGTAGGCGAGCGGGCCGACACGTTTCGTGCACACTGTTTCTGCTTGCTTCTGCAGCATAGTAGGTGATTTTAGATGTGCGCAAACGACTCAATTCGGCGAAATAAAGCGATTTACGCACACTAAAGCATCGCATAAAGTGTGTAGGCGAGCGGGCCGACACGTTTCGTGCACACTGTTTCTGCTTGCTTCTGCAGCATAGTAGGTGATTTTAGATGTGCGCAAACGACTCAATTCGGCGAAATAAAGCGATTTACGCACACTAAAGCATCGCATAAAGTGTGTAGGCGAGCGGGCCGACACGTTTCGTGCACACTGTTTCTGCTTGCTTCTGCAGCATAGTAGGTGATTTTAGATGTGCGCAAACGACTCAATTCGGCGAAATAAAGCGATTTACGCACACTAAAGCATCGCATAAAGTGTGTAGGCGAGCGGGCCGACACGTTTCGTGCACACTGTTTCTGCTTGCTTCTGCAGCATAGTAGGTGATTTTAGATGTGCGCAAACGACTCAATTCGGCGAAATAAAGCGATTTACGCACACTAAAGCATCGCATAAAGTGTGTAGGCGAGCGGGCCGACACGTTTCGTGCACACTGTTTCTGCTTGCTTCTGCAGCATAGTAGGTGATTTTAGATGTGCGCAAACGACTCAATTCGGCGAAATAAAGCGATTTACGCACACTAAAGCATCGCATAAAGTGTGTAGGCGAGCGGGCCGACACGTTTCGTGCACACTGTTTCTGCTTGCTTCTGCAGCATAGTAGGTGATTTTAGATGTGCGCAAACGACTCAATTCGGCGAAATAAAGCGATTTACGCACACTAAAGCATCGCATAAAGTGTGTAGGCGAGCGGGCCGACACGTTTCGTGCACACTGTTTCTGCTTGCTTCTGCAGCATAGTAGGTGATTTTAGATGTGCGCAAACGACTCAATTCGGCGAAATAAAGCGATTTACGCACACTAAAGCATCGCATAAAGTGTGTAGGCGAGCGGGCCGACACGTTTCGTGCACACTGTTTCTGCTTGCTTCTGCAGCATAGTAGGTGATTTTAGATGTGCGCAAACGACTCAATTCGGCGAAATAAAGCGATTTACGCACACTAAAGCATCGCATAAAGTGTGTAGGCGAGCGGGCCGACACGTTTCGTGCACACTGTTTCTGCTTGCTTCTGCAGCATAGTAGGTGATTTTAGATGTGCGCAAACGACTCAATTCGGCGAAATAAAGCGATTTACGCACACTAAAGCATCGCATAAAGTGTGTAGGCGAGCGGGCCGACACGTTTCGTGCACACTGTTTCTGCTTGCTTCTGCAGCATAGTAGGTGATTTTAGATGTGCGCAAACGACTCAATTCGGCGAAATAAAGCGATTTACGCACACTAAAGCATCGCATAAAGTGTGTAGGCGAGCGGGCCGACACGTTTCGTGCACACTGTTTCTGCTTGCTTCTGCAGCATAGTAGGTGATTTTAGATGTGCGCAAACGACTCAATTCGGCGAAATAAAGCGATTTACGCACACTAAAGCATCGCATAAAGTGTGTAGGCGAGCGGGCCGACACGTTTCGTGCACACTGTTTCTGCTTGCTTCTGCAGCATAGTAGGTGATTTTAGATGTGCGCAAACGACTCAATTCGGCGAAATAAAGCGATTTACGCACACTAAAGCATCGCATAAAGTGTGTAGGCGAGCGGGCCGACACGTTTCGTGCACACTGTTTCTGCTTGCTTCTGCAGCATAGTAGGTGATTTTAGATGTGCGCAAACGACTCAATTCGGCGAAATAAAGCGATTTACGCACACTAAAGCATCGCATAAAGTGTGTAGGCGAGCGGGCCGACACGTTTCGTGCACACTGTTTCTGCTTGCTTCTGCAGCATAGTAGGTGATTTTAGATGTGCGCAAACGACTCAATTCGGCGAAATAAAGCGATTTACGCACACTAAAGCATCGCATAAAGTGTGTAGGCGAGCGGGCCGACACGTTTCGTGCACACTGTTTCTGCTTGCTTCTGCAGCATAGTAGGTGATTTTAGATGTGCGCAAACGACTCAATTCGGCGAAATAAAGCGATTTACGCACACTAAAGCATCGCATAAAGTGTGTAGGCGAGCGGGCCGACACGTTTCGTGCACACTGTTTCTGCTTGCTTCTGCAGCATAGTAGGTGATTTTAGATGTGCGCAAACGACTCAATTCGGCGAAATAAAGCGATTTACGCACACTAAAGCATCGCATAAAGTGTGTAGGCGAGCGGGCCGACACGTTTCGTGCACACTGTTTCTGCTTGCTTCTGCAGCATAGTAGGTGATTTTAGATGTGCGCAAACGACTCAATTCGGCGAAATAAAGCGATTTACGCACACTAAAGCATCGCATAAAGTGTGTAGGCGAGCGGGCCGACACGTTTCGTGCACACTGTTTCTGCTTGCTTCTGCAGCATAGTAGGTGATTTTAGATGTGCGCAAACGACTCAATTCGGCGAAATAAAGCGATTTACGCACACTAAAGCATCGCATAAAGTGTGTAGGCGAGCGGGCCGACACGTTTCGTGCACACTGTTTCTGCTTGCTTCTGCAGCATAGTAGGTGATTTTAGATGTGCGCAAACGACTCAATTCGGCGAAATAAAGCGATTTACGCACACTAAAGCATCGCATAAAGTGTGTAGGCGAGCGGGCCGACACGTTTCGTGCACACTGTTTCTGCTTGCTTCTGCAGCATAGTAGGTGATTTTAGATGTGCGCAAACGACTCAATTCGGCGAAATAAAGCGATTTACGCACACTAAAGCATCGCATAAAGTGTGTAGGCGAGCGGGCCGACACGTTTCGTGCACACTGTTTCTGCTTGCTTCTGCAGCATAGTAGGTGATTTTAGATGTGCGCAAACGACTCAATTCGGCGAAATAAAGCGATTTACGCACACTAAAGCATCGCATAAAGTGTGTAGGCGAGCGGGCCGACACGTTTCGTGCACACTGTTTCTGCTTGCTTCTGCAGCATAGTAGGTGATTTTAGATGTGCGCAAACGACTCAATTCGGCGAAATAAAGCGATTTACGCACACTAAAGCATCGCATAAAGTGTGTAGGCGAGCGGGCCGACACGTTTCGTGCACACTGTTTCTGCTTGCTTCTGCAGCATAGTAGGTGATTTTAGATGTGCGCAAACGACTCAATTCGGCGAAATAAAGCGATTTACGCACACTAAAGCATCGCATAAAGTGTGTAGGCGAGCGGGCCGACACGTTTCGTGCACACTGTTTCTGCTTGCTTCTGCAGCATAGTAGGTGATTTTAGATGTGCGCAAACGACTCAATTCGGCGAAATAAAGCGATTTACGCACACTAAAGCATCGCATAAAGTGTGTAGGCGAGCGGGCCGACACGTTTCGTGCACACTGTTTCTGCTTGCTTCTGCAGCATAGTAGGTGATTTTAGATGTGCGCAAACGACTCAATTCGGCGAAATAAAGCGATTTACGCACACTAAAGCATCGCATAAAGTGTGTAGGCGAGCGGGCCGACACGTTTCGTGCACACTGTTTCTGCTTGCTTCTGCAGCATAGTAGGTGATTTTAGATGTGCGCAAACGACTCAATTCGGCGAAATAAAGCGATTTACGCACACTAAAGCATCGCATAAAGTGTGTAGGCGAGCGGGCCGACACGTTTCGTGCACACTGTTTCTGCTTGCTTCTGCAGCATAGTAGGTGATTTTAGATGTGCGCAAACGACTCAATTCGGCGAAATAAAGCGATTTACGCACACTAAAGCATCGCATAAAGTGTGTAGGCGAGCGGGCCGACACGTTTCGTGCACACTGTTTCTGCTTGCTTCTGCAGCATAGTAGGTGATTTTAGATGTGCGCAAACGACTCAATTCGGCGAAATAAAGCGATTTACGCACACTAAAGCATCGCATAAAGTGTGTAGGCGAGCGGGCCGACACGTTTCGTGCACACTGTTTCTGCTTGCTTCTGCAGCATAGTAGGTGATTTTAGATGTGCGCAAACGACTCAATTCGGCGAAATAAAGCGATTTACGCACACTAAAGCATCGCATAAAGTGTGTAGGCGAGCGGGCCGACACGTTTCGTGCACACTGTTTCTGCTTGCTTCTGCAGCATAGTAGGTGATTTTAGATGTGCGCAAACGACTCAATTCGGCGAAATAAAGCGATTTACGCACACTAAAGCATCGCATAAAGTGTGTAGGCGAGCGGGCCGACACGTTTCGTGCACACTGTTTCTGCTTGCTTCTGCAGCATAGTAGGTGATTTTAGATGTGCGCAAACGACTCAATTCGGCGAAATAAAGCGATTTACGCACACTAAAGCATCGCATAAAGTGTGTAGGCGAGCGGGCCGACACGTTTCGTGCACACTGTTTCTGCTTGCTTCTGCAGCATAGTAGGTGATTTTAGATGTGCGCAAACGACTCAATTCGGCGAAATAAAGCGATTTACGCACACTAAAGCATCGCATAAAGTGTGTAGGCGAGCGGGCCGACACGTTTCGTGCACACTGTTTCTGCTTGCTTCTGCAGCATAGTAGGTGATTTTAGATGTGCGCAAACGACTCAATTCGGCGAAATAAAGCGATTTACGCACACTAAAGCATCGCATAAAGTGTGTAGGCGAGCGGGCCGACACGTTTCGTGCACACTGTTTCTGCTTGCTTCTGCAGCATAGTAGGTGATTTTAGATGTGCGCAAACGACTCAATTCGGCGAAATAAAGCGATTTACGCACACTAAAGCATCGCATAAAGTGTGTAGGCGAGCGGGCCGACACGTTTCGTGCACACTGTTTCTGCTTGCTTCTGCAGCATAGTAGGTGATTTTAGATGTGCGCAAACGACTCAATTCGGCGAAATAAAGCGATTTACGCACACTAAAGCATCGCATAAAGTGTGTAGGCGAGCGGGCCGACACGTTTCGTGCACACTGTTTCTGCTTGCTTCTGCAGCATAGTAGGTGATTTTAGATGTGCGCAAACGACTCAATTCGGCGAAATAAAGCGATTTACGCACACTAAAGCATCGCATAAAGTGTGTAGGCGAGCGGGCCGACACGTTTCGTGCACACTGTTTCTGCTTGCTTCTGCAGCATAGTAGGTGATTTTAGATGTGCGCAAACGACTCAATTCGGCGAAATAAAGCGATTTACGCACACTAAAGCATCGCATAAAGTGTGTAGGCGAGCGGGCCGACACGTTTCGTGCACACTGTTTCTGCTTGCTTCTGCAGCATAGTAGGTGATTTTAGATGTGCGCAAACGACTCAATTCGGCGAAATAAAGCGATTTACGCACACTAAAGCATCGCATAAAGTGTGTAGGCGAGCGGGCCGACACGTTTCGTGCACACTGTTTCTGCTTGCTTCTGCAGCATAGTAGGTGATTTTAGATGTGCGCAAACGACTCAATTCGGCGAAATAAAGCGATTTACGCACACTAAAGCATCGCATAAAGTGTGTAGGCGAGCGGGCCGACACGTTTCGTGCACACTGTTTCTGCTTGCTTCTGCAGCATAGTAGGTGATTTTAGATGTGCGCAAACGACTCAATTCGGCGAAATAAAGCGATTTACGCACACTAAAGCATCGCATAAAGTGTGTAGGCGAGCGGGCCGACACGTTTCGTGCACACTGTTTCTGCTTGCTTCTGCAGCATAGTAGGTGATTTTAGATGTGCGCAAACGACTCAATTCGGCGAAATAAAGCGATTTACGCACACTAAAGCATCGCATAAAGTGTGTAGGCGAGCGGGCCGACACGTTTCGTGCACACTGTTTCTGCTTGCTTCTGCAGCATAGTAGGTGATTTTAGATGTGCGCAAACGACTCAATTCGGCGAAATAAAGCGATTTACGCACACTAAAGCATCGCATAAAGTGTGTAGGCGAGCGGGCCGACACGTTTCGTGCACACTGTTTCTGCTTGCTTCTGCAGCATAGTAGGTGATTTTAGATGTGCGCAAACGACTCAATTCGGCGAAATAAAGCGATTTACGCACACTAAAGCATCGCATAAAGTGTGTAGGCGAGCGGGCCGACACGTTTCGTGCACACTGTTTCTGCTTGCTTCTGCAGCATAGTAGGTGATTTTAGATGTGCGCAAACGACTCAATTCGGCGAAATAAAGCGATTTACGCACACTAAAGCATCGCATAAAGTGTGTAGGCGAGCGGGCCGACACGTTTCGTGCACACTGTTTCTGCTTGCTTCTGCAGCATAGTAGGTGATTTTAGATGTGCGCAAACGACTCAATTCGGCGAAATAAAGCGATTTACGCACACTAAAGCATCGCATAAAGTGTGTAGGCGAGCGGGCCGACACGTTTCGTGCACACTGTTTCTGCTTGCTTCTGCAGCATAGTAGGTGATTTTAGATGTGCGCAAACGACTCAATTCGGCGAAATAAAGCGATTTACGCACACTAAAGCATCGCATAAAGTGTGTAGGCGAGCGGGCCGACACGTTTCGTGCACACTGTTTCTGCTTGCTTCTGCAGCATAGTAGGTGATTTTAGATGTGCGCAAACGACTCAATTCGGCGAAATAAAGCGATTTACGCACACTAAAGCATCGCATAAAGTGTGTAGGCGAGCGGGCCGACACGTTTCGTGCACACTGTTTCTGCTTGCTTCTGCAGCATAGTAGGTGATTTTAGATGTGCGCAAACGACTCAATTCGGCGAAATAAAGCGATTTACGCACACTAAAGCATCGCATAAAGTGTGTAGGCGAGCGGGCCGACACGTTTCGTGCACACTGTTTCTGCTTGCTTCTGCAGCATAGTAGGTGATTTTAGATGTGCGCAAACGACTCAATTCGGCGAAATAAAGCGATTTACGCACACTAAAGCATCGCATAAAGTGTGTAGGCGAGCGGGCCGACACGTTTCGTGCACACTGTTTCTGCTTGCTTCTGCAGCATAGTAGGTGATTTTAGATGTGCGCAAACGACTCAATTCGGCGAAATAAAGCGATTTACGCACACTAAAGCATCGCATAAAGTGTGTAGGCGAGCGGGCCGACACGTTTCGTGCACACTGTTTCTGCTTGCTTCTGCAGCATAGTAGGTGATTTTAGATGTGCGCAAACGACTCAATTCGGCGAAATAAAGCGATTTACGCACACTAAAGCATCGCATAAAGTGTGTAGGCGAGCGGGCCGACACGTTTCGTGCACACTGTTTCTGCTTGCTTCTGCAGCATAGTAGGTGATTTTAGATGTGCGCAAACGACTCAATTCGGCGAAATAAAGCGATTTACGCACACTAAAGCATCGCATAAAGTGTGTAGGCGAGCGGGCCGACACGTTTCGTGCACACTGTTTCTGCTTGCTTCTGCAGCATAGTAGGTGATTTTAGATGTGCGCAAACGACTCAATTCGGCGAAATAAAGCGATTTACGCACACTAAAGCATCGCATAAAGTGTGTAGGCGAGCGGGCCGACACGTTTCGTGCACACTGTTTCTGCTTGCTTCTGCAGCATAGTAGGTGATTTTAGATGTGCGCAAACGACTCAATTCGGCGAAATAAAGCGATTTACGCACACTAAAGCATCGCATAAAGTGTGTAGGCGAGCGGGCCGACACGTTTCGTGCACACTGTTTCTGCTTGCTTCTGCAGCATAGTAGGTGATTTTAGATGTGCGCAAACGACTCAATTCGGCGAAATAAAGCGATTTACGCACACTAAAGCATCGCATAAAGTGTGTAGGCGAGCGGGCCGACACGTTTCGTGCACACTGTTTCTGCTTGCTTCTGCAGCATAGTAGGTGATTTTAGATGTGCGCAAACGACTCAATTCGGCGAAATAAAGCGATTTACGCACACTAAAGCATCGCATAAAGTGTGTAGGCGAGCGGGCCGACACGTTTCGTGCACACTGTTTCTGCTTGCTTCTGCAGCATAGTAGGTGATTTTAGATGTGCGCAAACGACTCAATTCGGCGAAATAAAGCGATTTACGCACACTAAAGCATCGCATAAAGTGTGTAGGCGAGCGGGCCGACACGTTTCGTGCACACTGTTTCTGCTTGCTTCTGCAGCATAGTAGGTGATTTTAGATGTGCGCAAACGACTCAATTCGGCGAAATAAAGCGATTTACGCACACTAAAGCATCGCATAAAGTGTGTAGGCGAGCGGGCCGACACGTTTCGTGCACACTGTTTCTGCTTGCTTCTGCAGCATAGTAGGTGATTTTAGATGTGCGCAAACGACTCAATTCGGCGAAATAAAGCGATTTACGCACACTAAAGCATCGCATAAAGTGTGTAGGCGAGCGGGCCGACACGTTTCGTGCACACTGTTTCTGCTTGCTTCTGCAGCATAGTAGGTGATTTTAGATGTGCGCAAACGACTCAATTCGGCGAAATAAAGCGATTTACGCACACTAAAGCATCGCATAAAGTGTGTAGGCGAGCGGGCCGACACGTTTCGTGCACACTGTTTCTGCTTGCTTCTGCAGCATAGTAGGTGATTTTAGATGTGCGCAAACGACTCAATTCGGCGAAATAAAGCGATTTACGCACACTAAAGCATCGCATAAAGTGTGTAGGCGAGCGGGCCGACACGTTTCGTGCACACTGTTTCTGCTTGCTTCTGCAGCATAGTAGGTGATTTTAGATGTGCGCAAACGACTCAATTCGGCGAAATAAAGCGATTTACGCACACTAAAGCATCGCATAAAGTGTGTAGGCGAGCGGGCCGACACGTTTCGTGCACACTGTTTCTGCTTGCTTCTGCAGCATAGTAGGTGATTTTAGATGTGCGCAAACGACTCAATTCGGCGAAATAAAGCGATTTACGCACACTAAAGCATCGCATAAAGTGTGTAGGCGAGCGGGCCGACACGTTTCGTGCACACTGTTTCTGCTTGCTTCTGCAGCATAGTAGGTGATTTTAGATGTGCGCAAACGACTCAATTCGGCGAAATAAAGCGATTTACGCACACTAAAGCATCGCATAAAGTGTGTAGGCGAGCGGGCCGACACGTTTCGTGCACACTGTTTCTGCTTGCTTCTGCAGCATAGTAGGTGATTTTAGATGTGCGCAAACGACTCAATTCGGCGAAATAAAGCGATTTACGCACACTAAAGCATCGCATAAAGTGTGTAGGCGAGCGGGCCGACACGTTTCGTGCACACTGTTTCTGCTTGCTTCTGCAGCATAGTAGGTGATTTTAGATGTGCGCAAACGACTCAATTCGGCGAAATAAAGCGATTTACGCACACTAAAGCATCGCATAAAGTGTGTAGGCGAGCGGGCCGACACGTTTCGTGCACACTGTTTCTGCTTGCTTCTGCAGCATAGTAGGTGATTTTAGATGTGCGCAAACGACTCAATTCGGCGAAATAAAGCGATTTACGCACACTAAAGCATCGCATAAAGTGTGTAGGCGAGCGGGCCGACACGTTTCGTGCACACTGTTTCTGCTTGCTTCTGCAGCATAGTAGGTGATTTTAGATGTGCGCAAACGACTCAATTCGGCGAAATAAAGCGATTTACGCACACTAAAGCATCGCATAAAGTGTGTAGGCGAGCGGGCCGACACGTTTCGTGCACACTGTTTCTGCTTGCTTCTGCAGCATAGTAGGTGATTTTAGATGTGCGCAAACGACTCAATTCGGCGAAATAAAGCGATTTACGCACACTAAAGCATCGCATAAAGTGTGTAGGCGAGCGGGCCGACACGTTTCGTGCACACTGTTTCTGCTTGCTTCTGCAGCATAGTAGGTGATTTTAGATGTGCGCAAACGACTCAATTCGGCGAAATAAAGCGATTTACGCACACTAAAGCATCGCATAAAGTGTGTAGGCGAGCGGGCCGACACGTTTCGTGCACACTGTTTCTGCTTGCTTCTGCAGCATAGTAGGTGATTTTAGATGTGCGCAAACGACTCAATTCGGCGAAATAAAGCGATTTACGCACACTAAAGCATCGCATAAAGTGTGTAGGCGAGCGGGCCGACACGTTTCGTGCACACTGTTTCTGCTTGCTTCTGCAGCATAGTAGGTGATTTTAGATGTGCGCAAACGACTCAATTCGGCGAAATAAAGCGATTTACGCACACTAAAGCATCGCATAAAGTGTGTAGGCGAGCGGGCCGACACGTTTCGTGCACACTGTTTCTGCTTGCTTCTGCAGCATAGTAGGTGATTTTAGATGTGCGCAAACGACTCAATTCGGCGAAATAAAGCGATTTACGCACACTAAAGCATCGCATAAAGTGTGTAGGCGAGCGGGCCGACACGTTTCGTGCACACTGTTTCTGCTTGCTTCTGCAGCATAGTAGGTGATTTTAGATGTGCGCAAACGACTCAATTCGGCGAAATAAAGCGATTTACGCACACTAAAGCATCGCATAAAGTGTGTAGGCGAGCGGGCCGACACGTTTCGTGCACACTGTTTCTGCTTGCTTCTGCAGCATAGTAGGTGATTTTAGATGTGCGCAAACGACTCAATTCGGCGAAATAAAGCGATTTACGCACACTAAAGCATCGCATAAAGTGTGTAGGCGAGCGGGCCGACACGTTTCGTGCACACTGTTTCTGCTTGCTTCTGCAGCATAGTAGGTGATTTTAGATGTGCGCAAACGACTCAATTCGGCGAAATAAAGCGATTTACGCACACTAAAGCATCGCATAAAGTGTGTAGGCGAGCGGGCCGACACGTTTCGTGCACACTGTTTCTGCTTGCTTCTGCAGCATAGTAGGTGATTTTAGATGTGCGCAAACGACTCAATTCGGCGAAATAAAGCGATTTACGCACACTAAAGCATCGCATAAAGTGTGTAGGCGAGCGGGCCGACACGTTTCGTGCACACTGTTTCTGCTTGCTTCTGCAGCATAGTAGGTGATTTTAGATGTGCGCAAACGACTCAATTCGGCGAAATAAAGCGATTTACGCACACTAAAGCATCGCATAAAGTGTGTAGGCGAGCGGGCCGACACGTTTCGTGCACACTGTTTCTGCTTGCTTCTGCAGCATAGTAGGTGATTTTAGATGTGCGCAAACGACTCAATTCGGCGAAATAAAGCGATTTACGCACACTAAAGCATCGCATAAAGTGTGTAGGCGAGCGGGCCGACACGTTTCGTGCACACTGTTTCTGCTTGCTTCTGCAGCATAGTAGGTGATTTTAGATGTGCGCAAACGACTCAATTCGGCGAAATAAAGCGATTTACGCACACTAAAGCATCGCATAAAGTGTGTAGGCGAGCGGGCCGACACGTTTCGTGCACACTGTTTCTGCTTGCTTCTGCAGCATAGTAGGTGATTTTAGATGTGCGCAAACGACTCAATTCGGCGAAATAAAGCGATTTACGCACACTAAAGCATCGCATAAAGTGTGTAGGCGAGCGGGCCGACACGTTTCGTGCACACTGTTTCTGCTTGCTTCTGCAGCATAGTAGGTGATTTTAGATGTGCGCAAACGACTCAATTCGGCGAAATAAAGCGATTTACGCACACTAAAGCATCGCATAAAGTGTGTAGGCGAGCGGGCCGACACGTTTCGTGCACACTGTTTCTGCTTGCTTCTGCAGCATAGTAGGTGATTTTAGATGTGCGCAAACGACTCAATTCGGCGAAATAAAGCGATTTACGCACACTAAAGCATCGCATAAAGTGTGTAGGCGAGCGGGCCGACACGTTTCGTGCACACTGTTTCTGCTTGCTTCTGCAGCATAGTAGGTGATTTTAGATGTGCGCAAACGACTCAATTCGGCGAAATAAAGCGATTTACGCACACTAAAGCATCGCATAAAGTGTGTAGGCGAGCGGGCCGACACGTTTCGTGCACACTGTTTCTGCTTGCTTCTGCAGCATAGTAGGTGATTTTAGATGTGCGCAAACGACTCAATTCGGCGAAATAAAGCGATTTACGCACACTAAAGCATCGCATAAAGTGTGTAGGCGAGCGGGCCGACACGTTTCGTGCACACTGTTTCTGCTTGCTTCTGCAGCATAGTAGGTGATTTTAGATGTGCGCAAACGACTCAATTCGGCGAAATAAAGCGATTTACGCACACTAAAGCATCGCATAAAGTGTGTAGGCGAGCGGGCCGACACGTTTCGTGCACACTGTTTCTGCTTGCTTCTGCAGCATAGTAGGTGATTTTAGATGTGCGCAAACGACTCAATTCGGCGAAATAAAGCGATTTACGCACACTAAAGCATCGCATAAAGTGTGTAGGCGAGCGGGCCGACACGTTTCGTGCACACTGTTTCTGCTTGCTTCTGCAGCATAGTAGGTGATTTTAGATGTGCGCAAACGACTCAATTCGGCGAAATAAAGCGATTTACGCACACTAAAGCATCGCATAAAGTGTGTAGGCGAGCGGGCCGACACGTTTCGTGCACACTGTTTCTGCTTGCTTCTGCAGCATAGTAGGTGATTTTAGATGTGCGCAAACGACTCAATTCGGCGAAATAAAGCGATTTACGCACACTAAAGCATCGCATAAAGTGTGTAGGCGAGCGGGCCGACACGTTTCGTGCACACTGTTTCTGCTTGCTTCTGCAGCATAGTAGGTGATTTTAGATGTGCGCAAACGACTCAATTCGGCGAAATAAAGCGATTTACGCACACTAAAGCATCGCATAAAGTGTGTAGGCGAGCGGGCCGACACGTTTCGTGCACACTGTTTCTGCTTGCTTCTGCAGCATAGTAGGTGATTTTAGATGTGCGCAAACGACTCAATTCGGCGAAATAAAGCGATTTACGCACACTAAAGCATCGCATAAAGTGTGTAGGCGAGCGGGCCGACACGTTTCGTGCACACTGTTTCTGCTTGCTTCTGCAGCATAGTAGGTGATTTTAGATGTGCGCAAACGACTCAATTCGGCGAAATAAAGCGATTTACGCACACTAAAGCATCGCATAAAGTGTGTAGGCGAGCGGGCCGACACGTTTCGTGCACACTGTTTCTGCTTGCTTCTGCAGCATAGTAGGTGATTTTAGATGTGCGCAAACGACTCAATTCGGCGAAATAAAGCGATTTACGCACACTAAAGCATCGCATAAAGTGTGTAGGCGAGCGGGCCGACACGTTTCGTGCACACTGTTTCTGCTTGCTTCTGCAGCATAGTAGGTGATTTTAGATGTGCGCAAACGACTCAATTCGGCGAAATAAAGCGATTTACGCACACTAAAGCATCGCATAAAGTGTGTAGGCGAGCGGGCCGACACGTTTCGTGCACACTGTTTCTGCTTGCTTCTGCAGCATAGTAGGTGATTTTAGATGTGCGCAAACGACTCAATTCGGCGAAATAAAGCGATTTACGCACACTAAAGCATCGCATAAAGTGTGTAGGCGAGCGGGCCGACACGTTTCGTGCACACTGTTTCTGCTTGCTTCTGCAGCATAGTAGGTGATTTTAGATGTGCGCAAACGACTCAATTCGGCGAAATAAAGCGATTTACGCACACTAAAGCATCGCATAAAGTGTGTAGGCGAGCGGGCCGACACGTTTCGTGCACACTGTTTCTGCTTGCTTCTGCAGCATAGTAGGTGATTTTAGATGTGCGCAAACGACTCAATTCGGCGAAATAAAGCGATTTACGCACACTAAAGCATCGCATAAAGTGTGTAGGCGAGCGGGCCGACACGTTTCGTGCACACTGTTTCTGCTTGCTTCTGCAGCATAGTAGGTGATTTTAGATGTGCGCAAACGACTCAATTCGGCGAAATAAAGCGATTTACGCACACTAAAGCATCGCATAAAGTGTGTAGGCGAGCGGGCCGACACGTTTCGTGCACACTGTTTCTGCTTGCTTCTGCAGCATAGTAGGTGATTTTAGATGTGCGCAAACGACTCAATTCGGCGAAATAAAGCGATTTACGCACACTAAAGCATCGCATAAAGTGTGTAGGCGAGCGGGCCGACACGTTTCGTGCACACTGTTTCTGCTTGCTTCTGCAGCATAGTAGGTGATTTTAGATGTGCGCAAACGACTCAATTCGGCGAAATAAAGCGATTTACGCACACTAAAGCATCGCATAAAGTGTGTAGGCGAGCGGGCCGACACGTTTCGTGCACACTGTTTCTGCTTGCTTCTGCAGCATAGTAGGTGATTTTAGATGTGCGCAAACGACTCAATTCGGCGAAATAAAGCGATTTACGCACACTAAAGCATCGCATAAAGTGTGTAGGCGAGCGGGCCGACACGTTTCGTGCACACTGTTTCTGCTTGCTTCTGCAGCATAGTAGGTGATTTTAGATGTGCGCAAACGACTCAATTCGGCGAAATAAAGCGATTTACGCACACTAAAGCATCGCATAAAGTGTGTAGGCGAGCGGGCCGACACGTTTCGTGCACACTGTTTCTGCTTGCTTCTGCAGCATAGTAGGTGATTTTAGATGTGCGCAAACGACTCAATTCGGCGAAATAAAGCGATTTACGCACACTAAAGCATCGCATAAAGTGTGTAGGCGAGCGGGCCGACACGTTTCGTGCACACTGTTTCTGCTTGCTTCTGCAGCATAGTAGGTGATTTTAGATGTGCGCAAACGACTCAATTCGGCGAAATAAAGCGATTTACGCACACTAAAGCATCGCATAAAGTGTGTAGGCGAGCGGGCCGACACGTTTCGTGCACACTGTTTCTGCTTGCTTCTGCAGCATAGTAGGTGATTTTAGATGTGCGCAAACGACTCAATTCGGCGAAATAAAGCGATTTACGCACACTAAAGCATCGCATAAAGTGTGTAGGCGAGCGGGCCGACACGTTTCGTGCACACTGTTTCTGCTTGCTTCTGCAGCATAGTAGGTGATTTTAGATGTGCGCAAACGACTCAATTCGGCGAAATAAAGCGATTTACGCACACTAAAGCATCGCATAAAGTGTGTAGGCGAGCGGGCCGACACGTTTCGTGCACACTGTTTCTGCTTGCTTCTGCAGCATAGTAGGTGATTTTAGATGTGCGCAAACGACTCAATTCGGCGAAATAAAGCGATTTACGCACACTAAAGCATCGCATAAAGTGTGTAGGCGAGCGGGCCGACACGTTTCGTGCACACTGTTTCTGCTTGCTTCTGCAGCATAGTAGGTGATTTTAGATGTGCGCAAACGACTCAATTCGGCGAAATAAAGCGATTTACGCACACTAAAGCATCGCATAAAGTGTGTAGGCGAGCGGGCCGACACGTTTCGTGCACACTGTTTCTGCTTGCTTCTGCAGCATAGTAGGTGATTTTAGATGTGCGCAAACGACTCAATTCGGCGAAATAAAGCGATTTACGCACACTAAAGCATCGCATAAAGTGTGTAGGCGAGCGGGCCGACACGTTTCGTGCACACTGTTTCTGCTTGCTTCTGCAGCATAGTAGGTGATTTTAGATGTGCGCAAACGACTCAATTCGGCGAAATAAAGCGATTTACGCACACTAAAGCATCGCATAAAGTGTGTAGGCGAGCGGGCCGACACGTTTCGTGCACACTGTTTCTGCTTGCTTCTGCAGCATAGTAGGTGATTTTAGATGTGCGCAAACGACTCAATTCGGCGAAATAAAGCGATTTACGCACACTAAAGCATCGCATAAAGTGTGTAGGCGAGCGGGCCGACACGTTTCGTGCACACTGTTTCTGCTTGCTTCTGCAGCATAGTAGGTGATTTTAGATGTGCGCAAACGACTCAATTCGGCGAAATAAAGCGATTTACGCACACTAAAGCATCGCATAAAGTGTGTAGGCGAGCGGGCCGACACGTTTCGTGCACACTGTTTCTGCTTGCTTCTGCAGCATAGTAGGTGATTTTAGATGTGCGCAAACGACTCAATTCGGCGAAATAAAGCGATTTACGCACACTAAAGCATCGCATAAAGTGTGTAGGCGAGCGGGCCGACACGTTTCGTGCACACTGTTTCTGCTTGCTTCTGCAGCATAGTAGGTGATTTTAGATGTGCGCAAACGACTCAATTCGGCGAAATAAAGCGATTTACGCACACTAAAGCATCGCATAAAGTGTGTAGGCGAGCGGGCCGACACGTTTCGTGCACACTGTTTCTGCTTGCTTCTGCAGCATAGTAGGTGATTTTAGATGTGCGCAAACGACTCAATTCGGCGAAATAAAGCGATTTACGCACACTAAAGCATCGCATAAAGTGTGTAGGCGAGCGGGCCGACACGTTTCGTGCACACTGTTTCTGCTTGCTTCTGCAGCATAGTAGGTGATTTTAGATGTGCGCAAACGACTCAATTCGGCGAAATAAAGCGATTTACGCACACTAAAGCATCGCATAAAGTGTGTAGGCGAGCGGGCCGACACGTTTCGTGCACACTGTTTCTGCTTGCTTCTGCAGCATAGTAGGTGATTTTAGATGTGCGCAAACGACTCAATTCGGCGAAATAAAGCGATTTACGCACACTAAAGCATCGCATAAAGTGTGTAGGCGAGCGGGCCGACACGTTTCGTGCACACTGTTTCTGCTTGCTTCTGCAGCATAGTAGGTGATTTTAGATGTGCGCAAACGACTCAATTCGGCGAAATAAAGCGATTTACGCACACTAAAGCATCGCATAAAGTGTGTAGGCGAGCGGGCCGACACGTTTCGTGCACACTGTTTCTGCTTGCTTCTGCAGCATAGTAGGTGATTTTAGATGTGCGCAAACGACTCAATTCGGCGAAATAAAGCGATTTACGCACACTAAAGCATCGCATAAAGTGTGTAGGCGAGCGGGCCGACACGTTTCGTGCACACTGTTTCTGCTTGCTTCTGCAGCATAGTAGGTGATTTTAGATGTGCGCAAACGACTCAATTCGGCGAAATAAAGCGATTTACGCACACTAAAGCATCGCATAAAGTGTGTAGGCGAGCGGGCCGACACGTTTCGTGCACACTGTTTCTGCTTGCTTCTGCAGCATAGTAGGTGATTTTAGATGTGCGCAAACGACTCAATTCGGCGAAATAAAGCGATTTACGCACACTAAAGCATCGCATAAAGTGTGTAGGCGAGCGGGCCGACACGTTTCGTGCACACTGTTTCTGCTTGCTTCTGCAGCATAGTAGGTGATTTTAGATGTGCGCAAACGACTCAATTCGGCGAAATAAAGCGATTTACGCACACTAAAGCATCGCATAAAGTGTGTAGGCGAGCGGGCCGACACGTTTCGTGCACACTGTTTCTGCTTGCTTCTGCAGCATAGTAGGTGATTTTAGATGTGCGCAAACGACTCAATTCGGCGAAATAAAGCGATTTACGCACACTAAAGCATCGCATAAAGTGTGTAGGCGAGCGGGCCGACACGTTTCGTGCACACTGTTTCTGCTTGCTTCTGCAGCATAGTAGGTGATTTTAGATGTGCGCAAACGACTCAATTCGGCGAAATAAAGCGATTTACGCACACTAAAGCATCGCATAAAGTGTGTAGGCGAGCGGGCCGACACGTTTCGTGCACACTGTTTCTGCTTGCTTCTGCAGCATAGTAGGTGATTTTAGATGTGCGCAAACGACTCAATTCGGCGAAATAAAGCGATTTACGCACACTAAAGCATCGCATAAAGTGTGTAGGCGAGCGGGCCGACACGTTTCGTGCACACTGTTTCTGCTTGCTTCTGCAGCATAGTAGGTGATTTTAGATGTGCGCAAACGACTCAATTCGGCGAAATAAAGCGATTTACGCACACTAAAGCATCGCATAAAGTGTGTAGGCGAGCGGGCCGACACGTTTCGTGCACACTGTTTCTGCTTGCTTCTGCAGCATAGTAGGTGATTTTAGATGTGCGCAAACGACTCAATTCGGCGAAATAAAGCGATTTACGCACACTAAAGCATCGCATAAAGTGTGTAGGCGAGCGGGCCGACACGTTTCGTGCACACTGTTTCTGCTTGCTTCTGCAGCATAGTAGGTGATTTTAGATGTGCGCAAACGACTCAATTCGGCGAAATAAAGCGATTTACGCACACTAAAGCATCGCATAAAGTGTGTAGGCGAGCGGGCCGACACGTTTCGTGCACACTGTTTCTGCTTGCTTCTGCAGCATAGTAGGTGATTTTAGATGTGCGCAAACGACTCAATTCGGCGAAATAAAGCGATTTACGCACACTAAAGCATCGCATAAAGTGTGTAGGCGAGCGGGCCGACACGTTTCGTGCACACTGTTTCTGCTTGCTTCTGCAGCATAGTAGGTGATTTTAGATGTGCGCAAACGACTCAATTCGGCGAAATAAAGCGATTTACGCACACTAAAGCATCGCATAAAGTGTGTAGGCGAGCGGGCCGACACGTTTCGTGCACACTGTTTCTGCTTGCTTCTGCAGCATAGTAGGTGATTTTAGATGTGCGCAAACGACTCAATTCGGCGAAATAAAGCGATTTACGCACACTAAAGCATCGCATAAAGTGTGTAGGCGAGCGGGCCGACACGTTTCGTGCACACTGTTTCTGCTTGCTTCTGCAGCATAGTAGGTGATTTTAGATGTGCGCAAACGACTCAATTCGGCGAAATAAAGCGATTTACGCACACTAAAGCATCGCATAAAGTGTGTAGGCGAGCGGGCCGACACGTTTCGTGCACACTGTTTCTGCTTGCTTCTGCAGCATAGTAGGTGATTTTAGATGTGCGCAAACGACTCAATTCGGCGAAATAAAGCGATTTACGCACACTAAAGCATCGCATAAAGTGTGTAGGCGAGCGGGCCGACACGTTTCGTGCACACTGTTTCTGCTTGCTTCTGCAGCATAGTAGGTGATTTTAGATGTGCGCAAACGACTCAATTCGGCGAAATAAAGCGATTTACGCACACTAAAGCATCGCATAAAGTGTGTAGGCGAGCGGGCCGACACGTTTCGTGCACACTGTTTCTGCTTGCTTCTGCAGCATAGTAGGTGATTTTAGATGTGCGCAAACGACTCAATTCGGCGAAATAAAGCGATTTACGCACACTAAAGCATCGCATAAAGTGTGTAGGCGAGCGGGCCGACACGTTTCGTGCACACTGTTTCTGCTTGCTTCTGCAGCATAGTAGGTGATTTTAGATGTGCGCAAACGACTCAATTCGGCGAAATAAAGCGATTTACGCACACTAAAGCATCGCATAAAGTGTGTAGGCGAGCGGGCCGACACGTTTCGTGCACACTGTTTCTGCTTGCTTCTGCAGCATAGTAGGTGATTTTAGATGTGCGCAAACGACTCAATTCGGCGAAATAAAGCGATTTACGCACACTAAAGCATCGCATAAAGTGTGTAGGCGAGCGGGCCGACACGTTTCGTGCACACTGTTTCTGCTTGCTTCTGCAGCATAGTAGGTGATTTTAGATGTGCGCAAACGACTCAATTCGGCGAAATAAAGCGATTTACGCACACTAAAGCATCGCATAAAGTGTGTAGGCGAGCGGGCCGACACGTTTCGTGCACACTGTTTCTGCTTGCTTCTGCAGCATAGTAGGTGATTTTAGATGTGCGCAAACGACTCAATTCGGCGAAATAAAGCGATTTACGCACACTAAAGCATCGCATAAAGTGTGTAGGCGAGCGGGCCGACACGTTTCGTGCACACTGTTTCTGCTTGCTTCTGCAGCATAGTAGGTGATTTTAGATGTGCGCAAACGACTCAATTCGGCGAAATAAAGCGATTTACGCACACTAAAGCATCGCATAAAGTGTGTAGGCGAGCGGGCCGACACGTTTCGTGCACACTGTTTCTGCTTGCTTCTGCAGCATAGTAGGTGATTTTAGATGTGCGCAAACGACTCAATTCGGCGAAATAAAGCGATTTACGCACACTAAAGCATCGCATAAAGTGTGTAGGCGAGCGGGCCGACACGTTTCGTGCACACTGTTTCTGCTTGCTTCTGCAGCATAGTAGGTGATTTTAGATGTGCGCAAACGACTCAATTCGGCGAAATAAAGCGATTTACGCACACTAAAGCATCGCATAAAGTGTGTAGGCGAGCGGGCCGACACGTTTCGTGCACACTGTTTCTGCTTGCTTCTGCAGCATAGTAGGTGATTTTAGATGTGCGCAAACGACTCAATTCGGCGAAATAAAGCGATTTACGCACACTAAAGCATCGCATAAAGTGTGTAGGCGAGCGGGCCGACACGTTTCGTGCACACTGTTTCTGCTTGCTTCTGCAGCATAGTAGGTGATTTTAGATGTGCGCAAACGACTCAATTCGGCGAAATAAAGCGATTTACGCACACTAAAGCATCGCATAAAGTGTGTAGGCGAGCGGGCCGACACGTTTCGTGCACACTGTTTCTGCTTGCTTCTGCAGCATAGTAGGTGATTTTAGATGTGCGCAAACGACTCAATTCGGCGAAATAAAGCGATTTACGCACACTAAAGCATCGCATAAAGTGTGTAGGCGAGCGGGCCGACACGTTTCGTGCACACTGTTTCTGCTTGCTTCTGCAGCATAGTAGGTGATTTTAGATGTGCGCAAACGACTCAATTCGGCGAAATAAAGCGATTTACGCACACTAAAGCATCGCATAAAGTGTGTAGGCGAGCGGGCCGACACGTTTCGTGCACACTGTTTCTGCTTGCTTCTGCAGCATAGTAGGTGATTTTAGATGTGCGCAAACGACTCAATTCGGCGAAATAAAGCGATTTACGCACACTAAAGCATCGCATAAAGTGTGTAGGCGAGCGGGCCGACACGTTTCGTGCACACTGTTTCTGCTTGCTTCTGCAGCATAGTAGGTGATTTTAGATGTGCGCAAACGACTCAATTCGGCGAAATAAAGCGATTTACGCACACTAAAGCATCGCATAAAGTGTGTAGGCGAGCGGGCCGACACGTTTCGTGCACACTGTTTCTGCTTGCTTCTGCAGCATAGTAGGTGATTTTAGATGTGCGCAAACGACTCAATTCGGCGAAATAAAGCGATTTACGCACACTAAAGCATCGCATAAAGTGTGTAGGCGAGCGGGCCGACACGTTTCGTGCACACTGTTTCTGCTTGCTTCTGCAGCATAGTAGGTGATTTTAGATGTGCGCAAACGACTCAATTCGGCGAAATAAAGCGATTTACGCACACTAAAGCATCGCATAAAGTGTGTAGGCGAGCGGGCCGACACGTTTCGTGCACACTGTTTCTGCTTGCTTCTGCAGCATAGTAGGTGATTTTAGATGTGCGCAAACGACTCAATTCGGCGAAATAAAGCGATTTACGCACACTAAAGCATCGCATAAAGTGTGTAGGCGAGCGGGCCGACACGTTTCGTGCACACTGTTTCTGCTTGCTTCTGCAGCATAGTAGGTGATTTTAGATGTGCGCAAACGACTCAATTCGGCGAAATAAAGCGATTTACGCACACTAAAGCATCGCATAAAGTGTGTAGGCGAGCGGGCCGACACGTTTCGTGCACACTGTTTCTGCTTGCTTCTGCAGCATAGTAGGTGATTTTAGATGTGCGCAAACGACTCAATTCGGCGAAATAAAGCGATTTACGCACACTAAAGCATCGCATAAAGTGTGTAGGCGAGCGGGCCGACACGTTTCGTGCACACTGTTTCTGCTTGCTTCTGCAGCATAGTAGGTGATTTTAGATGTGCGCAAACGACTCAATTCGGCGAAATAAAGCGATTTACGCACACTAAAGCATCGCATAAAGTGTGTAGGCGAGCGGGCCGACACGTTTCGTGCACACTGTTTCTGCTTGCTTCTGCAGCATAGTAGGTGATTTTAGATGTGCGCAAACGACTCAATTCGGCGAAATAAAGCGATTTACGCACACTAAAGCATCGCATAAAGTGTGTAGGCGAGCGGGCCGACACGTTTCGTGCACACTGTTTCTGCTTGCTTCTGCAGCATAGTAGGTGATTTTAGATGTGCGCAAACGACTCAATTCGGCGAAATAAAGCGATTTACGCACACTAAAGCATCGCATAAAGTGTGTAGGCGAGCGGGCCGACACGTTTCGTGCACACTGTTTCTGCTTGCTTCTGCAGCATAGTAGGTGATTTTAGATGTGCGCAAACGACTCAATTCGGCGAAATAAAGCGATTTACGCACACTAAAGCATCGCATAAAGTGTGTAGGCGAGCGGGCCGACACGTTTCGTGCACACTGTTTCTGCTTGCTTCTGCAGCATAGTAGGTGATTTTAGATGTGCGCAAACGACTCAATTCGGCGAAATAAAGCGATTTACGCACACTAAAGCATCGCATAAAGTGTGTAGGCGAGCGGGCCGACACGTTTCGTGCACACTGTTTCTGCTTGCTTCTGCAGCATAGTAGGTGATTTTAGATGTGCGCAAACGACTCAATTCGGCGAAATAAAGCGATTTACGCACACTAAAGCATCGCATAAAGTGTGTAGGCGAGCGGGCCGACACGTTTCGTGCACACTGTTTCTGCTTGCTTCTGCAGCATAGTAGGTGATTTTAGATGTGCGCAAACCGACTCAATTCGGCGAAATAAGTGTG